>JAOTRI020151430.1:0-10193 GCA_028564885.2 Zoanthus sanctaehelenae
GGCAACAACAACAAAAAAAGCAATAACCGGTTCTCAAAACTGGCGAATTTCGCTACTCGATGACTATTACTAATAGATCACTAGTAGCGTAGCCAATCAAAATGCTGGATTTGCAATAGTCCACTAGTTGGGTGATACTAATGACAATTATACTTCAAGCACAAAAAAGGTTCTTAACCATAATATAATAGAGATAATCAATGCTTAACTCCTTTTAAAAATGTTCAGTGCTCCAAGCTCACAAGCTTAGTAAGTCGATTTTTGACGGCCGCTCTTTTTAAATAAGTTGCCTATGATAATAATTTGGGTGCAAAAGTTTTTAAAGAAACACGGTTTACATTATTTTTTGATCTTATGGTCGTATGTTTGGATTTCAACTAGAACACCTAGTAGCAAGGAAGGAGGTAGGCATTTGGCGACCGTTCTTACAATTTTGGTCGCCAATCATTCAATGTACTTGCAATGGCGACCAAATGAGAGATAGCTCGGAGTGCAGATGTTATTTCATTTTCAATGACATTTTTGTTATATTTGCTATTTCAGCAGGAATTTAGATCCGTTGGAAGCGAAAATGATGTTATAATACCAATGGAAATAATATTACTATGAGCATAAATCTAATAAAAGAAAAGACAGTTGATCAAAAAAGTAATGAGGCCCATTTCGGTATAATATCAGAGGATTTAATTGATAATAGGGACATTACGCAACGAGGGCGTCAACGTCGACGACGACGGCAGAGAACAATAAAAAATAGAATAACTGCACGTTGGAATGCAGCAAGCGGAGCACGTGCATGGAGTTGTCGCTAAATTACAATGTGGAAACACTTTCTTTTATTTAGAGTTGTCGAGACTACGTGGACGTAATACCAAAAACTTTCTCTGTCTTTGTTTAGCTTCACGGAGAGACATTTAATCGTTTTTCTATTCACAAAGTGTAAAAGAAAGAAACAAATCCCAAAATGACCCAGTGTTCCCATTAACGCACCGTCACGGGTATTTGACGCGAGAAAACGTGAAAATGACACAACACTCTCGTCCTTCTCGCTTCCCTGGGATACACGAAAAAATCACTTGGCACATGGTCAAGGGAGATGGAGAAAAGACAACGTCACACTTTATCCATGGTTCATTGTGCACTCACATGTTTTTCATTCATGTGGCATGTTGGTGAGCGTGTCGTGTTCATTGTTTTTGGCGGCCATTTATTGAAACAATTTTTTTAGACTTTTAGCCTGGGGACCCCCCAATTTTGAAAATGACCACCACTTTGGGACACTGGGGTTCCCAGGCCCCCTTAAATTTCAGAAGTAGTGGGAACACTGTGACCCGAACAAAAAAAACAAATAGTAACTCAAAAAAATGATTTTTGGAGATGTCGTCGTTTACGTTCCTGTCCTCGTTGCGTCAGATCTCTAAAGTTATTTCAGTACAACGTTTTTGACCAATTAGTAGCTTTGAAAGAAAACAATTTAACCACTCAGCCTCATGGACTACGAGTTTGAATAGCTCACCCGGCCTACGGCCTCATGCACTAGGGACTGGTAGTCCATTCAGTCTAATTGTTAGTTAGATTACAACTTACGCAGTTGTGGAACTTGTAGCTGGTTTTCCTTTTTCTAGAGACTGTAAATGATTTTCTAATGCGTCAAGAAGACTTCCTGGAGCCTGAGCAGTAACACAAGTTCAATGCATAAAATTAAAAATAATACATTACTACATTGAGCAAATACCGTAAATATAGCTACTGGATAAACAATTAACCACAATTCACCGATGGGGAAGTAAACAGTGCTGGATATTTCCCCAGGCACAGAATAGTGACAAGCAAATACCCACTAATCGCATTAACATTGACGTAAATAACTGTTTAAGCATAATCTTATACTAAACGAGCTGAATATGATTAACATACCAAAGAACTGTGTAACTTCAATATACCAATACATGGTTGGACAAAATAAACTCACACTATACAATGCACCCCCTCCCCCACCCAAAGCCCCAAAAAATTCAAATACATGTAATACAATAAAAAATGTTGGACCTTAGTTTTGCATTTCTTATTTCTGCTGTCCATCTTTCATGTTTTTTTTTCTCCAAATATTCATTTAAAATTATAGTATGAGAAAAAGACAACAAATTTAATAGAAAGGGGACTGCTTAATATGAGATACAACACAGCTAAAGAAAACGAATATAACTATAATAAGCTATAATAAGAATTTTAATGGGCATAAAAATATACAGCTGAAAATGATTAAATAACAAAACAGTTACTACAACAACAATAATTTTATTAACACTCAAAAATAATTAATGTTCATCAGCAGGATACCTAAACTGCATGCAATTCTACAATTGATTTTGGCTCCATTAAATCCTGTTCCAACTGAAGAACAATTCAGGTGGAGCCAACAACAAAGTGAGCACAGAAAATGGACAATGCTAGCAAAGTAAGGCAACCAACAGATTAAACGGTATACGTAGCACACTTTGTACCACAAAACCAATACACTCACAGGTGCAAAGCAACTTCAAAATGAAATAGAGGGTGCAGTGTACATAACAAAGACACAATGTAGAAACACCCATATAATAATTAAGGGGAATTCCTTAAATTCAGACTACAGTTATGTATTAGTTTAGTAAATAAGTAGTGTATAGAATAGGCCACTGAGCGACAGGAGCTACTAACATCATATGGGAGCCCTGGGTATATGAAAGACAACTAATTACTATGCAAGCCCTTTGGGATATATTGTTTAATAGGCCAATAAAAGAAAAAAAATTCTTCAAGTGCAACTACACCTTTCTCTTAATTTTTTCAATCTATTTATTATACAATTTAAACTACTTTTTTGAAAACGTTTATGTTCTTGGTCAAATGTTAATCTTTTCATAGTACTTTGAAATTTGTAAAATTTTCTTCAACTTGGTTCATGGCCGCGTCCTGAAGGAGACTGGCGATAGCCGTGAGTGACGTCAGTGCCAATATATAGCGGCGTAATTTGAAACAAAAAACATTTCCAGATAACATATATTTTTGGTTATTGATATCATTTAACGAATTTATTTATATATTCACCATTATTTGCCTTCACTTTTTAGTTTTGGAAAAATTTAGAAAAACGACACGTCATTCACGGCTATTACCAGTTCCACTCAGGACGCGCCCTTGAGCCAAGATGGCGGAAACGTTTCAAATTTCAAAGTATTATAAAAAACAGTAACATTTGACCAAGAACATAAAACGTTTTCGCAAAAGTAATTTTAATTGTATGATAAATAGATTGAAACAAAACAAGGAAAAGGTTTAGTTGCACTTTAAAGAAGAAAATCCACAGCTTTTTTCATTTCAAGATTCCGCAATTTATTTAATCCTACGTACCTTGCTTAAATCTGGAATGTCGTCCTTATCAAAGCCAACATCCTTTGAATATTAAATGTAAAGAACAACTTGATTTATCACTCTCAAAGCTTAGAATCCTGTGCATGCATGTTACTGTATGTACAGTTGTTAAAGCAAATAGCATTGAATCAAAAGCCTTAAACTTTTTTCTGTAGCCTGATGTAGTAGTGGGCCAATGGGTAATATGTATGTTTAGTCAAATGGTGACGAGTGAAATTAGGAAAAAATTTCATGCGCGCTTTGTCCAAATTCTAATATAACAAAATAGTTGATGTTCGCGGGCGTAAATATGTTTTGGTCCCGTCTCAGGCTCATTTTAGCCCAAGCGCAGCGAGGGTTACAGAACAAGATAACATAATATAATACATTAGAGCCCGCCAAAATGTCCGTTAGAGCCAGGATAATACACAACAATGCTCGCCAAAGTTAATATACTATAACAATATAGTTGATGTTCGTGGGCGTAAATATGTTTTGGGCCCGACTCAGGCTCATTTTAGCCCAAGCGCAGCGAACATTTTGCTACTTCAGAAATGCGGATATTAAAGCGGCGGATGCCAAAATGTCCTATAGAGCCCGGATAATACGCCACAATGCTTGCCAAAATAATAATAATTATTATTAGGATTAAAGGAAGGAAACTATTAGAATTTGGACAAAACGCAAGTGAAATTATTCCCTAAATTCACGAGTATAACATTTGATTACCTATTATTATTGTGGGTGACAAATTATGTGCACAAGACGCGGTTTAGTTTAAATTGTTTATTGTATTGAAAAAGTCCAAGGATTCCAAGTTTTAAAAAAGGTTAACTCAGCGCACCATACAGAAAGTTTTAATTTTCTGAATGTACAGACAACTTAACATGAATGAACTTGAAAACGCTGCCCGGGTCAAATGTGATCAATGATCTGCTCTACAAAATGCCAGTTAATGTCAGTGTTGGAAAATGTTTTGAGCCTGCAAATAGCAAACAGTAAACAGGCTAAAATATAATATACCCAAAAGAGCGTTAAGTCACTCGAATATAGCTGGAAAACAATGAAGAATCTGTAACATCTTCAAACCTGGACGCCATTTTGGCTGCGTAGAAACGGTCGCAATGGCAATTTTGTAATTTGACATGTGAAATTATAAATTAATGCAGAAATTTCGGGCCATAATTAAGGAGTAATTTGTCACCCATGTTTTAATAACAATAATACAAAACATTTATCTAGCACCTATTTTTAAAGGTGCGTGGATGTTGTTGGCCCACTTGGTAAGATTTCTGCTTTGCAGCCAAAAGATCCCCAGTTCGATCCCGGCAGTTTGCCGAGACTCAAATATTTGTGTGGCCTTCTTTTCCGCCAAAGCCAACTGAGCTTTCCATCCTCATGGCATTTACTGGGAGCTAACCAGCAATGGATTAGTGTCCCATCCTGGGGAACTCAAAAACTCTCATCCGTTTAACATTATGGAAACTATGGGCCATTAGGCAGTTGAGGGTAAATAAATAAATAGACTTTGTTTAAGGAGGGTGACATGATTAACCCAGTGAGTTATCTAACACGTGGCCCTCAGGGTCTCAGCTAGTCTGCAAAGGGGGCTCACACGTATTAAAAACCATTAATTTGATTATTATTAAACTTTCAACCTCCAATATTGCATTTTTAGTTTTCTGATTATTTTTGAGTATAATGTGTGTAAAAGATACAATAGAGAAAGAGAGCAAGAGTTGGTTTGGAAGAAAAAATGCCAGGAATCAGGTGACATGAAGAGTGAGAGTTGGAGAGATTGTTATGAAATTGGGGTAAATCTGGCCACCCCCGTTAATGGAGATAAACCTGGATCAAAATCTTGAATAACTCATTTGGTCTATCCCAAGTGATTACCACAAGAATCTGAAGATCAGAGGCTACGTTCGCCACAATTAGAGTACTGTACTTGCCAATCTTGAGTTCTCGAAATTAGGCATTTTCATTAATGTCGGCAGACATCCTTAAATGGCCAATAACATGTTTATTAACTTATTATTTCCATTGTGTTACCTCTGCCACTTTCAGGAAATCAGACACTCTATCCATTCTGACAATAAATTTCTTGTAGATATCCAGTGCTTGTTTACACTCCTTCTTGTTCATATCAAAATATTTCTCTATTTGAAACCATTAAAAAATAGTTTCCATTAACACTGAGAAAAGACACAATACTCGTAGAAGACACTTTTTATGAGATTACAGCAGAACTTTTTTTATGAACAATTTAGTAATGAAAATGTAAATTCTACATCGTAAAAAAGAAATACTTACTGACATTTCGGACGTTAGTCCTTCGTCGGAGTAAAGGACGAAGGACTAACGTCCAAAACGTCAGTAAGTACAGTATTTCTTTTTTAAGGTGTAGAATTTACATTTTCATTACAGCAACACCAATGCAGCTCTAACTAGTTTACCACTAAATATTTTTCTTTTTTATGGGAATGTCACGCTGAAAACCTCAAGGCCAAAAATTTTAAGAACGTGCTAAGACCAACGCCGAGGCTGAAGAATGATCAATATCAATCAAATGGAAACAGATTTTCAAGTCAACTGCAGAAATTCACAACTGTTTGTTTACAATGCAATAAAACTATGAGTGCTTTTTTATCCTGACTTCAATTGACTCATATCAAAACAAGTTTTACTTTACATTTGAAATAATAAAAAGCCATTTAATCTGTTACAGTAAATGGCTATCTATTTCTGAGTTTTCACAACTCACTAGAACTTTTCAGCACCCATTTACAAAAATTTTCACAATTTGAACAATTAGGTAAGACCGTCCACTCAATAACCTGATCAAATGACTAGAGGCAACCTATTCACAGAGCTCTCAAGTGTCACGCATTGACCGTGAGTCTCATGCATTTCGATGTAATCTCATGCTCTCACGCTCACACAAGTATTTCTCACGCATCAGCACTTTTCTGGTGCTTATAATAATTTATTGTAAAACCCCTTTCTTCTCTGGCACTGCATTTTTGAGTTCCCTCCATAGAAGGAGTAAATGTGCCTGGTTTATATAAATTAGTGCATTTCCAGTGATTTGAGAAGTGCAAAATTCAAACATTTTCCAGGGGAGCATGCTTTCAGACCTCCCAAGATGAAGCTTCCGCCTTCGACGCTGCAAACTGTCTCACTCTTTGGAAAAACACAAACTTGAGAGCTCTGTATTCACAATGCTAAATATTAACCCGTTTGAACACCTAGTCAACCCATTTGCAATACTTAAAAACCTATTCAAATGTCTAGTGGAACTCATCTAAATGAAACAAAAGCTGTTTTAAAGTAAGTTTTCCCATCTTCACAAATACAATTTATACTTATTTCTATATCAACATATTATATTACTTTCAAAAAACTTACCTAGAAGATTAATAATGCCATCATTGTAACATGCAAATAATCGAATCAAATCCTAAAGAAAACAAGAACTTTACAATATCTAACCATTAAATGTTTCACAAAATTAACATTCTATTGTATGCAGCAATATGTGACAACGTTTTAATTTGAAATTGTTTAAATGCAGCAAACTATAACTGTGTAGCCACAACAGAACATTTAAAATTGTAGCAGTTGTTGTCTTTACTTTCTTTTGGAGTTGGAAGTGTTCATTCTTAATTCAAAAATAAAATCAGATGATAAAGATATCTTAATTGTGCTTGCACTTTGAAGACAATGAACTAATAATATTATGTATATCGGGAGCAATTTTACATTTGGTGCACCAGATTCATATCATCATACTGGGGTTATGGTAAAATCAAAGATCAGGGTTCTACAGTTGTTTTCCTCTACTGTATTTTAAAATAAAAAAACAATAACAGAATTATAAATGCATTATATTTAAGAACATTTAATTAGTATTTTATTTACATTTCCCATTTCATAGTCAGCTTTATCTTGTTAACAGTGTCAAGCATACATTGTAACATTGATTTACTTTCAGAGTTAACCAAAATGTTCTACTTACTTTGAATAAAAGAACAAACGCACTATTTATAACACCATTGCTGAGCTCTGATGCTTTAACCTGTTGGGGAACATACAATCACTCAGTAAGTATGTACTAAGTTAAAATTACTTTACAATTTTGTAGAAAACCATATATATTTTAGACATTTTGGAAATATAACATTAGATTTCTTCTTGATCTTCTTGTGTGAAGCTGGATAGCATCAAACAAAAGCAAGAATTGAAGGGTCTGTTGAAAAAAAGCTGCAAATCTCATATTAGATGTAAATAATAATCACACTTAATTACTTTTCTGTCACATCAATGTTGTCATTGATCATAATTTTATCATCACAAATTAACTTACGTCAACTTCCAACAGAGCATCTATCTGTTGTTGAAGTTCTGGTAGGGCTTTTAACAACTATTCGAGAAAAAAAAATAATGTTACTGATACACAGTAATAGAAATAAAATGGTCTAGAAAGAACTGAAAATCATAAATGGCAAGCAGCATTGGTGTTTCTACAGACTGAAACAGTTCTTTTTAAAAATAAATAAGTTTTACACCGTAGTGGAAATGATTTTTATGCTGACGTTTCGGACTGGAGTCCTTCGGAGCGAATGCATGAAAAAAAATAAAGAGGTGGTTTTATTGTAAAGCAAATGAATATGACACAATGAGATGGTATGCAAAAAACAAAGGGTCAAAACAACAAAACAATAATATATTTAACAAAAAAAGGAAACATTTTTTGTTTTCCAGGATAACAGATGGTTAACTAGTTTATGAGTTTTTTCATTTATCACATGGAGATTGAGAATGCTAAAAGTGAGAATTAATCGCATTTTTTTCCATTTACAACAACCATTACCATCATTGATTACAGAAAGACCGAATGCAACAAAATTAGAAACAAAATGATAAGAAGAATTAAAATGGCGAGAGACAGTTTAGATAGATCATTCTTGCATATGTCATAAAGATCATCTCTGATGCAATCACCTAAATGGTGGCCAGTTTCTCCGATGTATAACTTTAAGCAATGAGAGCATTGAATGCAATAAATAATTATATTAGAAGTTGTGCAATCAAAATGGTCAGTGATATTAAGAAAGGACTAAGGGCCCTTAACAGAGGTACAGGCAACAATAAAGGGACTAGTTTGACATCGTTTGCAAGAGCAGCAAAAAATGCCAGGTTCTTAATTAAAAGACAGCACTTGTTCCTTTACCTAAAAAAGTGTGAAGACTGCGATCTTTCTTAAAAGAAAAAAGCGGATGTTTACTGAAAATATTAGAAGTGCTGGAATCTGAATCTGAATCTAACGCAAAGAATGCCCAAGTTCTGTTGAGAACCCTAAGCACCCTTTTACTTTGATCAACATATCTGTGTACTTGAGGTGAAAGATGCTTTCAGAGATCAAACTTTTAAGTGGATAATCAACTTTGTTTTAAATTGCATTCATTAAGAAAATAGACTCTCCAAAGAAGTTAAACTGCAATAATATACAATATTTTTACAAATTTCATTAGAAAGCTACCCCTCTCCCCAACACTCCAACACACAGTTTATAAACTTCTACAGTACATAGCTTCAAACCTCCAGGATAACAAACAAGAGACCACCTACCCTAGCTAGGGTGCCCTTGTACTTGAAAAGTTGTACATATGGAATTAGTTGATGGAATTAGGAAATATGAATTGTCAATTTTTATTTCATCTAAGATAAACCTACACTCATTACAATAAATTTTTTTAAAAATTCTGGCACTAAAGCTAGCTAAATCCTTATATGAGCCTAGTGGCCCATGGAGCCAGTGCTTATCTCTGGTTTCCATAGTGTTAAGCGGATCAAGTCATTGACTCACCCTGGGCGGGACACTAATCCATCATAGGTTAACTCCCAGCAGACCCTGGTACTCGTTTACCTACCCTGGGAGGATGAAAAGCTGAGTTGCCTTAGCTGAAAAAGAAGGTCACACAAATAATTGATTCTCGGCAAACTGCCAGGATCAAACTGGGGACCCTGTGGCTGCAGAGCAGAGATCTTAGCAACTGCGCCAACCACGTCCACCCGTCTCCCACTAAATTTGTATAGTATAATCCTAAAATAATTATCATCAACTTGAGAAAGCACCTAATTAAAATTTCAAACAATTTCCATAGACAATTAATTGATATTTTCAAAGCTCACTATTAATCATGACGGTAATTTAAAGGGGTAAAAAAATGGCAACCAACGTGGTCACATACCACAAGCATTTTACTTTTAATGAGAACTAAAATTGTACCTTTGTTGCATCCATTGATCTCAGAACACCATCCTCCTTTCTGAAACAAAAATTGACTGTTACAAGTAGATACAAGTAAAGAAATAGTAAAACAGGTGTACCAGAAGCTACTCTACTTAACCCTCTGACTACTGGGAAGTTTTGCCATTTTGAACAATTTTTTGTATGAAAACAATCATTTGGCTTTCTGGCATTGCCATGGAAACATCCCACATTGTGTAGTACCCAGGGATCGTGTTTTAAGTTTATGCGGTGATGGTGTTGTTGAAGTGTCTTCTCACTTCTGTAGCAGCCGTTAAAAGTGGATTTTTGCTAATTTTGGAGTTTTTTTTGCCTCTCTTTAAAACTACTGGATGGCATCATAAAGCTTGAAGGTAGCATTTGAGCTTACTCGTCTGAAAGAATCCAGCAAGGTGTCACGCTTTGTAGCGATTTTTACAGCATATTTCCACTTGGTGGGTTTCCACAGGCACCAAAAGAAGTTGGCTTTGAAGTTCGAAGAGAGGCA
>JAOTRI020151440.1:0-10192 GCA_028564885.2 Zoanthus sanctaehelenae
TTTTTAATCTAGACATGTTTCGACATTGTCACAATGCCATCTTCAGTAGAAAATGAAAAAAACCGTTACAAATTTCTTTACATGTCTAGATTTAAAAACTTTTTCGTATATCTGAAATGCTTAATTTCGTTGGTGTTTTTACGATCATATTTTTCATTTTTTAGGCACTTTAATAAGCCATACATTATGTGATCATATTTCCATTAGATGTCACTTTTCAGGTATGCTAATAAAGGGGAGACTGAAAACAAACATCCGCCTATTCCATATGGTTTATTTTGCTTGCGTAATGCTAATACCTCTCTCATTTCATTCTCAAAGGAATTACTAGTTTATAAAAGCTACAAACTGAAGACAACGACTTCACCGGCAGAAACCTCTAAGCTTGAATTCAGATTGTTGTGGAAAAGAAGCTTTTCGACGCCTTTATTTTCTTTAGCGTACACTGACTTGACAAATGATGGTTTACGCGAGTTGGTAGTGGCTTCACTTTCCGGTTTGCATATTCTCCAAGTAAGATTTTGATTATTCTTGTCTTTCTTCGCGAATCATGTCCCGAAGAATTGTGAACTTAGTAAAATGTTCAGCTTGTTACCAAATGTAATATACATGTTGGTGTGTGGATCCGTTGGGTGCTACTGTACGTCACAGATTCCCACAATTAGATGACATCAGGCATGTCAGGGTGGACATGGTTGGCGCAGTTGGTAAGATCTCTGCTTTGCAACCACAAGGTCCCCAGTTCGATCCCGGCACTTTACCGAGATTTGAATATTTGTGTGGCCTTCTTTTCCGTCTAAGCCAACTCAGCTTTCCATCCTCCCTGGGTAGGTAAATGAGTGTCCCGTCCAGGGGAAGTCAAAGACTCTCATCTGCTTAACACTACAGAAACCGCAGATAAGCGCCGGCTTATGGGCCGCATGGCTCGAAAGGATTTAGCTTAATTTAGGCATTACCAGGTGTTGACTATCTTATCAAATGAGAACTGTCAGCATCCTAACCTTAAATTTCGGATATGGTGATGGTTTTTAAAGTTACTTTTAAGCAAATATCTTCTGGATTCCGGATTCTGTATGCGAATATTTTTTGGAATTCGGATTGTACAAGCAAATATCTTCTGGATTCCGGGTTCTGCATGCGATTACTTTATGGAATGTGGATCGTACAAGCAAATATTTTCTGGGTTCCAGAATTTTTATTGCCTTTCATGAAGAGTACGAATGTATAGGGTTCCCAAAAAATTTCTTTCTTTCTACTGTTAAAATTGCATTTTTGGAGTGCGCATTTTTACTGCTCACACGTACAGCTTGTAATCCATTTAGCTATCAATGTCGTCGGTGTCGACAACAACAGCAACTATATTACTCATAGGTTATTCGAGATAGAGATAAAATCTTATTTGTTTTGTGAATTGAAAAACATGATCTCGTGCTGCTTAGAAGTGAAGCACGATTATTGTTTTCTGTCACAACTTTGAGTGAGATTAAACCAAAGTCATAGTTATTTGGGCAGGCATGGTTGTATTGCGACCGCAATGTTCCCAATTAAATAGCGGCCCTGCCGAAATTTGAATATACTTGAGTGACTTTCTTTTCTACCAAGTAAATAAGCTTTCCATTCTTCCGGTATAGGTAAATGAGTACTAGTGTCAGCTGACCTTGGTGCAAACCTGCGATGGGATAGTGTCCCATTCAGAGGAGTGAAAAACTTAACAGCTTAACTCTAAAGACACCGGAGATATGCGTCGGCATCATGTGCCACCTACCTCGTAAATGGTTTAGCTAGCTAGTATAGGCATTTCCAAACTCTGCGTTGCTCATGGATTATTTTTGTTTCTGTTACCAGCATAATCTTGACGAAGCAGCAAAAACATGTGCCCAACGAATGAAAAAAATGATGAAATTAGAATGTCAAGAAAACTAATATGCAACCACATTCCAAAACTTATGTGAAAAGGACCGATCGATCATCAACCTTTTGAGCCGAGAAGAAGCAGCAGGAAACAAGGAAGACGCTTCTTTTTTTTTGCTCAGTGACACAAGGCTCAGAGTCTCAGTTGAAGAGTTTGAGATGTTTGTACATCGATATCAAAAATGGAATTTGTAACTTTGGTAATCGCAATACATTGCAACGCAATCAAAAGAAAGAAAGAAAATACTCTTAGAATCCTTGATTCAACCAATTACTAACGAATATTGACCATAGCTCGATGGTAGGACGTTTGACATCGGTGTGCTTGTTCTACGAAGAAATGACGTACTTGATTCAGACGAAAACGAGGCTGAAAGCCCCTAAAAGGAAGGCCCATTTGCAGTCCCCCCAAAAATTCTCGATTTCTCGCGCATGCAAAACCAAATCAATTGAATTATAGTGATTTTATTCACGTTTCATGCGCTTAAAATAGACCTATTTAATGTATCTAATCAGTGACAAAATTTATTTTCAAAGAATACCTTTGAAAATTGAAAGAGGTGACAAACACTATACGTTAAACAGTTCCAACGTATTAATTTTTGTTCAAAGGTAAGACGCCTAGGAGGGTATAAAATCGTTAATGTCCGCTGAAATAAATGGCAAATTTGGCACCATCAACGAATATTTGAAAAGCGACAGCAGTAATTGTTTGAGACAAAATAGGCAAGAGAGGAGTCGGAAAATCAGCACCCCCTCTTCTCGCTTACATGTCGGCAAAGAAAGTTTTACAAGGTCATCGCGTGTTTGTCTTGTTCTTCTTGTTTTTCAAAGAATTGATGTCTGATATTAAAGTCTCGAGAATTTGAAGGGAGAGAGGAAAGTTAGACTGCAAAAAAGTCTCTTCCTTCGCCGGGAGATCGAGAATCCAAGCGCGTTCATCATGGGAAACTGGGAAGAGGAAATGGACGCGCGAACGGGAGCTTAAAGAAATGGGGACTAGTGGCTGAAGGTAGAGCGGCAATCGCCCCCATTCCTTTTCGCTCCCGTTCGAGCGTCCATTTCCTTTTCCCAGTTTCCCATGATGAACGCGCTTTGATTCTCGAGCTCCCGGCGAAGGAAGAGACTATTTTGCAGTGTATAGGAATGTAGGGTTGTGTGTTTAAGTGTCGAGTTGTTGCTCTGATACCTTAACTTCAGTTCTGGCTCGGAATTTGTCAGGCTTCTTCTCGCCGTGATAAGGCGACGACGGTACATGCACGTAGAAAGCATAAAAACTTTTAAAACCAGTAAAGAAAAGAATAAACATCGGGGTTCGGCTCAAACCACAAAAAAGATAAAAATGGCACGACAACGTCAAGAAAAATCTGGAGTATTAAATTCTAAGATATAGCATCCGGCTGCAAATGAGCTGGATACTTATGTATAGAATAAGCGAGATATGAAGCAAGTCTATGTATCCATCAGCACATGTTGGAGCAAAGGCAGCATCTTACTGCAAGTTCTTGGATGTTGGTCGAGCTGTGAGTCGAACCCGAACCATCAGTTCAATACGCTAACTTATACTATTACAAATATTTGCCATTTTTAGTCCTCTCTTGGGGAAACTCCACACAAAGAAATGGGAGAACAACAATTTGCATTAGTAAAATGTTGTATTGACTGGCTACTTACGAACTCAACGAAACAAACAAACACTTAACGACAACTCCCCAAAGGGGATTTTCAGTGTCATATTAAAAACCTCTTCCCCAATTGGTAGGAGGGAAACCAGTTGGCTATTTACAAAGCGTGGTAAATTTGCCCCTGGGATCACCGAGGACAAATTCATTCAGTGATCTGAGTCGGGGAATCAAACCCGAGTCTTCCGCATTCAAAGCCCCACCACGCAACCTCCTTACTCTTGCATCGGTCAAAGTTATACTCTTTCTGCCACAGTATTTCCACGCAGCTATTGCATATCAACGAAATTTCTCTAATAATTTTATTTCTGCCATTTATATACAATAACGAATTTAATAAAAATGTCAATGTCCATTTAAATCTTATTGAAAATTTCCTGAACATAAATGCAGATGTGTAAAGACAACAATAAATATGTCTCTTCTTTTAAAAACTTTTCCATTTCCTTTTTAAACTAGAAAATAGAATTAACTTCAATTCAAAGTCAAAACGAGAAGCCATTTCTTGATGCTATTTAATGATTTCGGCTGTCATCTGACAACCATCTTCAGATAATGTGGAGTATTACAATGAAATGTATATTTATCTAATTTAACCATTTCAATATTAAAAGCAAAATTCTCTCAACTTGTTCAATGAAAAGTATGAGTTCAAGTTGGGAGAATTTAGCAATATACCCGGGATTGAAAGGGTTAACATCTTCACGGCAATAAATTGGCCTTTCTCATTTAGTGTTGATTATTTTAAAATAGCATCAAAAATGGAATAGCATCTCATTTTAACTTTTCTTATCAATTTTATGCCCTAATCAACATTTAACTTCAAACATTTAAAGTTTAGATAAATTTTAGAAAATAAATACTTTGTTGCAAATTATATTTAAAAAAAAAACTTATTACCATGTAGTATTTGTTCTTTAAAAATGTGAAATTGTCCTTCATTGCCAATAACGAACATTGCCTTATGCCTACACGTGAAATGTGCCATTTGGGATTTAATCACTTCGCCTTACTCTTGGGTGCCTTATAGACGAAAAGGTCATTATCTTGGAAAATTTAATAAATTGGGGCTAAAAATAAATAAAGCTAGGGGTTGGACCTTTGATGAAGAGATGAAGCAAAAGCCTGGGCAGGGTACTTTGGGGTAAAAAGGATAGACACACCGCGGGAAATGTGAAAAATATCCTAAAAAATACCACAGTGTAAACTTTTAGACACTAAAAACACCTCTACGAAATAAAAAATAACTTTGAGTGACAACGGATTTGAAAAAGATTTCGGTTTCGTACTAAATTAAGCATTCTCTATTTAAAAATGAGAAGATATTGCATTGTATTCAACAAAAAAGCGCAATTGCATGCAGTTGCAGATGAAATTTTCGAGGAGATATAAACAGTACAGATTTTTGTTGTTATAGGCTTTTGTGGAAGAATTCTTAGATTTCTACGGGGAAACAATAAACCGAGAGTCGGGAAAAAAAAACGGAAAATTAACAACTGCCTCACCGTTTGTTAGGCACGTCCACATAACGACTGATCACACACGGTGTCGGGAACAGATCAAGTTTGTGTGCACTACCCAAGACTAATATGCATACGATATTTACTAACCAGGTTCCGCGCATGCGATTGGTCCAAATGGGTTACATTACTATACACCACACAAGTGAACAGTGCTTTTCACGCACGATGATTGGCTAGCTTGGAGGTACCAAGTACTAGCACATCCGGGCAGAAGAAAAACAAAATGGCATCGTTTTCAAAAAGTCAAAAATATAGTTACTTTTTCGTCTGCTAGTAATTAATCTTGTATGGTATTTACTAAAGCGATTATTTACGTCACTACTATTCACTTCCACGTCGGTGAATAATTGTTTTAAATTATAAATATTTCGATTCCAATGAAAGCACAAGCCGAAACACAAAGTCGTGTGTTTCTGTCTTAAAGGTTCGCTTTCTTCTCTGCTACAAACAAGACTACTAATTTGCTTTAAACGACTTTTCATACTATAATATATATGCAACAACTTCAAACAGACCTGAAAATAACTGCTAAACCAGCCCGGAGTAAACTGAATGCTTTAAGGCCTTCCACATCGCATCTCCTGTTTCATCTTGCATCTTATTATCACTGACAACGTAATGCGTAATACTTTTACCTACGAAACTCGACAAATTGAAATAGACCTGAAACTAACTGCTAAACCATCCCGGAGTGACTGAATGCTTTAAGGCTTTCCACATTGCGTCTCCCGTTTCATCCTGTATCTTCCTATCGCTGACAACCTCGTGCGTAATACTTTTACCTAGCTCAACAGCTTTATCGGTGACAACTGACGATGTGACAACTTCGGCAAGTGAGCGTGACAACAGTTCCTTAACGTCCGGGTCTTGAATTACATCTTGAAACAATGTCTGCAGAGCATCTTTGGTGCTTGGATCAAGAATCAGAGATTTCAGAAACTCTAGGATTGTCTCTCTCGTTGCATCATTGTACAATAATTGAGTTAATGCCTTCGTAGCAATTACGTTAACACGCTCTTGAGTTTCAGGGTCACTAAGAATGTTATAGGTAAGTTTCAGGGTCGCCTCCTTGACATCATCTCGGCCAAGAACACTCATTACAAAGTTGCTGGCCAGCTTTGTAGTTTCCGAGTTGTTCACGATGTCTTGTAATACTGCTTTGGTCATCTCATTAACATTGTTTTTCACACTGTTATCAGCTACAAAAAAACATCTTTTTATAATAATAGTTTTATAAGGGAATTTGGAAGGAGACATCCGAGAGCAAGGGGCTGAAGGTGAACCTCGGGAAGACAAAAGTGTTAGTGAGTGGTGCAGAAGGTGAAAAGAGTGTAAGTAAATGTAGATCCATGTGGCATTTGTGAGAAGCAAGTAATGGCAAATTCAGTGTTGTGTGTGAAATGTGGGAAATGGATACATGGTAGAAAGTAAAGATAGTGACCATGAGGTTGGGGAGAGATTTTGTGTGTGGAAAATGCAACAATCAGGTTAATGGATTGGTGGGACCTGTGGAGGAGTTACGTGAAGAGGTGGAATCGGTGAGAGGTTTCTGCTATTTGGAAGACAGAGTGAACACAAGTGGTCGTTGCGAGGCAGCTGTAACAGCAAGAGTGAAAATTGGTTGGGTGAAGTTCAAGCAATGTGGAGAGTTGCTGAACTCAAAAAGGTTCTCACTGCAGATGAAAGGAATAATTTATCGGAGTTGTGTGAGATCAGCAATGTTACATATGGAAGTGAGACATGGTTTTTGAGGGAGAATGAGATGGCAATTTTGAGAAGTGAGAGAGTGATGGTGAGAGCAATGTGTGGTGCAAAACTGGTGGAGAGAACGAGGACAGAAGACCTATTGGAGATGTTGGGATTGATGGAAACAGTGATTCAGATGGCAAAGGTGAATGGAGTGAGATGGTACGGGCATGTGTTAACGAGGGATGGCCATGTTTTGAGGAAGGTATTGGAGTTTTAAGTGAAGGGAAAAAGGAAGCGAGGACGACCGAGGAAGACATGGAGATCACAGGTGGAGAAGGAGAGCAGGGATGTTGGTTTGAAGGAGGATGCACTGAATCGAGCAAGATGGAGTGTGGAAGTGGGAGAGATTGCTGGCAGAGTGGGGTAAATCCAGCCACTCTCATTTAATTGGATAAAACTGGATCAAAATTGGATTGATGATGATGATGATATGCCCTCAGTACTAGTAATGAAGACAGACCACAACATCGGGATTACAACCCTGCTCTTTTCGATAAGTGTGTGGATTATTTAAAGTCTCGATAGAGTGTTGAGAAACTGGAGCTACAGTTTAACCTCCTTATCTGAGAAGATGTGAAAGTCTAACCATTTGCAGATGTTAGAGCAAAAGCAGCACTTTCTCCTGAGTGGTGGTCTGGCTGGGAATTGAAACTAAGCTTCCCGTACAGCAGACTGGCACCTTACCAACTTTGCTGACCAGGCTGGTGGCCAATATGGCCAATACTTATGGTTATAATAATACTAGTAAAGATATCACAAACCTGCCAGTAATTAAATTTGAACCACTAAAATGGATACAACAACCACTATTACCAGTTCTCAAAACTAACTTTTTTAGTCAATTGTCCTTGGACTAGTAATGGGTGGCATCTACTAGTCCTGAAGGCAACTCTACTAGTCCTGAAGGCAATTCTACTAGTCAGGACTGAAGGCAATTCTACTAGTCAGGAATGAAGGCAATTCTACTAGTCCTGAAGGCAATTCTACTAGTCCTGAAGGCAATTCTACTAGTCCTGAAGGCAATTCTACTAGTCCTGAAGGCAACTCTACTAGTCCTGAAGGCAATTCTACTAGTCCTGAAGGCAATTCTACTAGTCAGGACTGAAGGCAATTCTACTAGTCCTGAAGGCAACTCTACTAGTCCTGTCTGCCTGCCATCATCTGGCCACAAACATGTATGTAATTCACACATTAAAAACCATATTAACACATGACTACTGTTTTTAATTATAATAATAAACAATGTGAAAAGTATAATAATGTGTGTCTTTTGTCTTGAGTTTCTTTGGCTATAAGAAAACACTTAAAACAGTTTCATATCTTCTATCTGTAGTGGATTCACTTAAGAATGTTCAGTCCACATAGTTGGGCCAATGAGCTCACTGCGCATCCTGTAGCCAGTGAATTATCGCTTTTTCTGCAGTGCTCGACACTAACGCTAGTCCACTAGCCCAGGACTAGTAAAACGTCATGATGGGCTAGTGAAAATGTGCTCCTACTAGAACCTAGACTAGTTAGTTTTGTGGAAAAATTTATGTACTACAACTTTATAACTTAAAGTTTTTGTGGAATGCTTTATCTGGAGCTTGTAACTGGACAATAACAAGATGTCTGGGGAGCGGCAGAACACCAGAAGGTTAATGGTTCCTAATTCTCTAGCCTTTTGTAGGTGTATTTTTTCTGGCCTTGTTTTGTACTAATGGTTTGTCCTGATGGGCTGGTGATTTACTGTGCTTACTAGCCCACTGCCTAGTATCCAAAAAAGTTAGTGTTGAGCACTGGGTATAGAACAATTTTATAATTATATTACGTGCTGATTTATTAAAAAATGTGAAACCAAGATTCACAGGCTAAAACTTCCACTTGTCCTTGAAAACGGTCAATAATCTCTTCTCTTTTAAATTCTGCCTGATTATCAAAACAAACGTTCGCAACCTGAGAATACAGCGACTTTAAACAAGAGAAGAAGCTGGTGATACCGTGTTCAACACCGGAGATTCTGTGTGCTCCATTCTCTCTGCAGAAAAATCTGAGACTGGTACTCAGTTCCCTCTTAAATAAATGTAAAAGTTTCGAAAATAAATTCATAATCAATGGTCTCGAAAACAAATTCAAAGGTCTCAAGAAAATGAAAAAGGTCTCGGAAATAAATTCAAATTTCTTGAGGTTTAAGTCAAACTTACTTTTTCTTTTGGAATTCGCCGTCCTTCTTGGACTGTTCTTCGAATGTTTAAATAAGCTGGATAAATAACAATCCACCTAAAACAAACGTAAATCTGATTAAATTCAAATCTAGTTGGGTAAAATTTCCGTATTCTTTGGGGCCCACTATTGTTTAATCATACAAACTAAACCTTACACAGACGTTAAATAGAAAAATAACTAACGGTAAGCTAGTTTGAGCTGCGTCGGTGTTTCGAAAGAAGGACTAACGTCCGACGAAGGACTAACGTCCGAAACGTCAGTAAGTATTTCTTTTTTACGGTGTAGAATTTACATTTTTATTACCAAATTGTTACACAGACCTTAACTTGACCTACAGTTAACACTAGAAACTGTATGCATAAATAAGTGGGCCCCAATACGAAAATTATGCCTCAAGTCGTTTCTATTTGATAAAACCAACTGTCACGAATTGATGACTCACCGATCTTTTGAACTTGGGTCTGTAGTCAGATACGCCATATTGAATTATTGCTAATACCGTTACGTTGTGTATGCTACCACTTCGGCTTCCTTGGAGAGCCTACGTTGTTTTGGTCAGCAGAATTCCCCAGTTTAGCCGTTAAAGTTTATGTGTTCATTTGTTTTGATAGTTGAAACAGTCTTTTACAAAGTTTTCTGAAATGATACTTTCTTGCTACATTTTTAAATGAAGATATATTTCGCTACCGGCCACACAGAGTTATTGTGTCCGAGTAAATTTACACGATGGCGGTAATAGAATCGGTTCGCCAAAGACAAAAAAATTCGACTGACTTTGCCACTTTTTATGGGGATCTTTGTGCATTGCAAAGCTCTTGTCCGCTGAGCTGTGTCACCGCCAACCTTCAGAATTATTACATTGACTGTAATGCAGACAGAATTCGTCCGAATGACTGGATACCCATACTAAATGCGCTGAGAATTAATAGGAATTTGAAGAGTATAGCTTTTCGCAGCTATTGGCAGCAAACTTTATGTCCAGGTGGTGGTAAGTAGCTGATTTTATGAACATTTAGGAACTTGGTGAGGTTCCACGGAGTAGAGATAATAGGACTCGAGGTCCCTTACAAGGATCTTACTCCTGGGCCTACGGTTTAACGTCCTTATCCGACAAGACGCGAA
>JAOTRI020151449.1:0-10189 GCA_028564885.2 Zoanthus sanctaehelenae
TTTATTACTAAATTGTTTCTTTAGAAACACCGACGCAGCTCAAACTAGTTTACCGCTAGTTATTTTTCTATTTTAAACTCATTAAAGATCTTATTTGTTTTTTTGCTGGTTGTTATGACGGTTGTAGCGAACTGACATGCACACACTGTGCTCCCTTACCCCTGGAATTCCTGGAAAACTCCTGGAATTTTATGTGGAAAAACTTTGAACGGTTTTATAAATATACTAGTATTAAAATAGCTATCGACAAAGAGCCGACGAGCAAGACAAAAGAATGAGAACGACAGAACGTAGCTGTGTAATCACCCAAAACAGGTACTCTCCTTTTTACTATTTGAACTGACAAAATTAAATCAAAAATGACAAAATATCTCAGCGTGTGCTTTATGAGTAAAATGCCAAAAAAACATTACATTCATATCATTTTGTTTTGCTTTATGAAATAATGTTTTTCTTTTGAAATTGACAATCTTGTTTTAATAAATTTCATTGATAAAATGAATCAAATTACAAAGCCGCTGTCATGTTCGCCTTGCTACTCTCGTTTTACTATTTGGAAACAAACCGGCATACACTGAAATATCTCTGTGTGTGCTTTACGTGTGAAAGTCATTCTAACATACACACTTTTTGTGGTAACATTTTGTTTGGCATATTGAAAGGTTTTTCTTTTTAGAACGATATTCTTGTTCTTTAAATTGTCATTGACAAAAAGAATCGAATTGCAGAGCAGTTGTTTGTTCACCATGCTGCTAACGTCACAAAGTTAAAGCATTATGATTGGTCTGTTCGAAGACAAAAGATCTTTTGGCATTACGTCATAAAATCTTGTATTACTTACATCTCTTCAAATCACTCGAGATTTTTTCTGCCAGTACTCAATCTCGCACGGCTTAAAAATGCTGCCGCCTCGTCAGCCTCGCGTCTTTGCTCGCTGGCTCTTTGGCAATCAAATTCTGCAGAAGCATGTAACTCAAGAATGTATTTTTTTTGTATTTCATGCAGATTTAATTTCAAGCTTTTTTTCAGAGGATTTCCCTCAGATTTTATTTTAGCTGGAAACAGCTAAAGAATTGCACGGTTGTTTTGTTGGGATAGTTACAGCTGGTTATGTCTGCTGCAAAAAAGAGTTTGGGTTTGCGTTTTAGAAAAATAAACATTCTACGCTGGAAAACTTGTGGCGTCTTGTTATCAATCAGTCAGCGAACACCACGAAGACAATATATAGAAAAGAATGAACGAGAACAAGATTTCAAGCGCATGCGCACCTTTTTTTAAAAACAAATTCGTTGCAGAGAGTGCAAGATTTCGTGCAAATGTCTTTCGCTTGACAGCGAGTTTGCTGGAAAAAGCGCGGGCGAATTAAAATCTTCGTCATCGTCAAATCGATAAAGTTTTATAATAGCATTATATACAAAAAAGAAAGAAAACTATAACGAATAATGCATGTGTAACTTGAAAACATAACTCAACTAATCAAACAGAAAAAACACATTTTACCTTGCTGGTTCTAAATCATAGAAATTAGAATCAATTTGCTCGGTCATTTCGTCCTCAGGTGTCCATACTGGGAGCCTTTCGTTTTCTGCTAGATTCTTCACGGGTTCAAAACGTACCTCAACCCGCTTTGCTTGCTGTCTCTTCAAGTTTTTCAGTCTTTCATGAACTAGTCCTCGTCCGATTCGAAAGTGTGCTGATGTCTCTTCGAAGACCAGAAATGATAGAAGAAGCAGAAAGACTGCAAGAGTTACAGATCTACTTGCCATTGTGCCACAATGGTTGAATTTGCACTGACTGAAATTTAAGGACATTAAGCATGAAAGCAAATCTAAGTAGAAAGTGTATTAGGTAAGCACAATATAAAATTATGATTGATATACTATTTATCAATTAGACTTCGAGGCCGCATGGACTTCGGCCTTCGGACTTAGTATTGAACAACTATTACTCGAGCCCGAATGGGCTCTGAGTCAATAGCCCATGGCCGAAGGCTTTTCGCTACTAGTAGGCTATAACAAATAGCATACTAGTAGCTCAACCAATCAGAACGCAGCATTGATAATAGCCTACTAGTTGGATTTTACTAAACACGGTTAGCTTCTAACCAACAAGCAAATGAAAACCTTCAACGTTCACCACAAGGCCATAAAGGAACACAGAAATTTTTTTTCTTGAAGAATATTTGATTCATGTCAAGATTAAATGACCCAGAGTCAACAACAGCTTGAATTCTTGCGTGCCTGGAACACCATTCAGCTTGCCTGGAACACCTTTCAACTCGCCCGAGCACTTGCAATTGAAAGCCTGTCGAAGCACTTGACCTTCCGACAAGGGACTCAAAATCCACTTGCCCTGATCACCGGAAGTGGATTTCGTCAAGCCCTGTAACTGTTTCACTAAGCAAAACCATAATGGCTAACAATTGCGTATAAAAGCTAAAAGTTAAATCCTTTTACGAGCCTAGTGGCCCTTCGGGATTCCGTAGTGTTAAGCGGATGCGAATCTTTGACTCCCCTTGCACGGGACACTAATCCATTGATGGTAATCATTTACCTATGATATCCCGGAAGGATTAAAGCTAAGTTGTGCTGAGTTGGCTTCGGCAGAAAAGAAGGTCACACAAATATGTCAGGATCGAACTGGGGACCCTGTGGCTGGAAAGCAGATTTCTTACCAACTGCGCCAACCGCGTCTGCAATTGCGTATATCAATAAAAAGAAAACTTCCTCACCATGGGAACAAAGATCTTCTTGGCCCAAAATACTACACAGTAAGGAAACGATGTCCACCGCTAGAGTTTCTCCATGTTCAATGGCTGTCCTACACAGTAATCCTTAAAGGGAGTTAACAGAAATCAAAAGTTTTTCATTTTTACAGACTCATCCCAGCAAATATCAGACTTTTAAACATCTATAAAATTCTACGATGTTGACACAAAACCAGGGATCACTCCCAGTGGAGTACAGCTTTTCTGCTTAATTAAAAGTGTTGTTTAAAAGCAACAAAAGCTGTACAAAAGTACAACATTGCGATTACTAATCCGAGAATTGAAAGCATTGCTGAAATTCAGTTTTGGATTAAAACACGAGTCTGATCTACCAGTGGAAACAGTATTTCAACTTTTATTCAAGTCATAATCACGTTATTAGTAAGTTTACAAGCGCAGCTCAGTACTTGAATTTCAACGTTTTCAATTTTTGGATTGGTCATCGTTATAATGTAAAAGCAACAAGTAAATTAATGAAGGTAAAAAATACTAAGGCGAGGTTCTCGTACCAGTGTCTCAATGAGCACAAATATCTTGAGATTTAACGCACATGTTACATCTACTAATATCAGACTAGGACTACTACTACTATTAGGCCGGCCTGTGTCAAGCCTATTAGACATCTGTCAGGTTCACCCCCTAGTAGATATGCTCAGTACCGTTATAATCTCCATATGTAATACAAGGGAAATGTTTTAAAAAATAGATACAAAACACACCAATTAGCTGAATCACAGCTACAACAGATGCTTCGTCTACTCCTTTTTTTGTTTCTTTGCAACCAACTTCTTCACTTTCCATCAAATGTGTTGCTCGTTTTAATTCTGGAACAAAAAACATGATAGACATTTAACAATTATTCCAAGAGCGCGCGTTGGATATGAGATGGTAAATAGCCAACGAGAAGCGTAGCACCGAGATGGCTATAATCATCTCATATCTCATAAGCGCGAATGGAATAATTGTTTTATTATATTTCAGGAGTTCTCCGAGCCCTTCGATACTTGAAAATAGCAAAAAAAGCTTTTAATAATAAATTGATAAACAAGATTTTTTGTTAGTTTCCATATATGGTCACTCGGTATATGAGATGATAACCGAGATTGAGTGAACCAATCAGAACGCTAGAAACGCAATAATCGAGGTTGAAAATTTAATAATAATTATTAATAATCGAAAAGGTCCTTGCGAGCCTGCTCATCAGTGAATTAGTGTCCCGTCCAGATGCAGTCAAATACTCTTATAAGTTTAACACTACAGAAACCGGAGATAACCGCCGGCTCCATGGGCCACTAGGCTCGAAAGGTTTTAGCTTTGAGAAACGAAGGACCATAAACTTTGGAAACCAACTCTACTGTTTATTTACCTCGACCTTGTTCGAGTTTGCTAGATTTAGCTTCCAGAAGCATTAAAGATGGAGAATGATCGGCGATTTTATTCAATTCAATTACTAGACATTAAACTCGATAGCTGTAGGGTAAATTTTACTCACACAAAGCACAATGCAATGCACGAGAGATATCCGCCATCTTCGCTGCATATTTGTAAAAGTGCTCGCTCCAGTCTTAATAGCCGAAAAACAGTGATACTTAAGTTCCCCACAATATCTCATTCAGCATCTCGTTACAAGAAAAACTTAAGATACGATTAAGCTGAATTGTTCCAGTTACAAAGGAAAATAATTTCTGTTTCTTGAAGGTAATCAAAATCGCATCAGTGACAACTCAGTCAAACTCAGCATGTGTTTGTGCCTTTTAAAAACGTTTGTCAGGATTGATAAATATAAAAGCGATTGTACAACAATGATGTTTGTGAACATTTTTCGCACACAAGCAAAGATTAACTGACATGATCACTTTAACGTTGGCTGCAAAAAAAAATTTAAAAAAACAGTCTGGAACAAACTGGAACAAACTAAACACAAAGCGTTATCTAAGCAGACAAAACTAGAATGCTCCAGAAAATAAATGGTAATACTTACCTATTTTCTTTTCATCCTCTGCGCACGCCCAGCTTTGTAGGATCTCCCAGAGTAATTCACCAATCAGCACATTGTGGGTCCACTCCCAACCGAGAATGCAGGCAACCAGCTCAAGCGCTTTAACAACTTCAAACGTAACGGAATTAAGGGAAGAAGTTTCAACTGTAAAATTGAGAAAAAATGGTTTGGGTTACTAATTTCAAAACGGAAGGCCACATAACATCTTCGTTCACAGCCAACTTTTTGTAATGTCAGCTATTGAAATGTACTGTTAAAAATAAGTTATTAAACAATAATCAATAAATGTATATAAGTAATTTGTTTAAACTTGATGGTTTCACTAATCTATCCCTGGTTTGCTCCCACCAGATGTTGTTACTGCTTTATCGACCTCGCCAGTATGGAGTACTGAGTCGGAGCGTCGGCACAAGGGTTCAAATCCCAGCAGCTCAGCCTGGGATCACAACCAGTTGGAAAGCAGAAGTTTTACCAACTGCGATCGATAACTATGCACCCTTATAGAAAAATCACACATAAAACAATTAGTGTTCGACTAGAGGCATTTTAGAGATGCAACAAAATAGTTACCAGTTAAGAAAAAACACAAATACTATTAATAAAGAAAAAGTTAGAAGCAATTACTTGAAAACGGGAACAGGAACAAAAAGAAGTACGATATGATACTTCGGTAACTAGATTCCAACAAATTCTAAAGCTCAAGAGTCCCTTAAAATGCCAACGCTCAAACATCATAGCTAATGATAACTTAAAATGGACACTAATCCATCGTTAGCTAGTTACCAGTAAAAGCTGAGACTTAAGCTTGTTAAAAACTTAAGTGAATCACAACTAGTACACAATGTATCTTTCGTATAACTTTGGTTTAAAAAAAACGGCCTGAACCAAACGACCCGAGCTTACGAATAAATCATGCAACAGCACGGCCATTGCACTATTAACCACCCACCATCTGGGTTAATACATAATCGCTCAATAAGACAACAAAACCTACCTGAATCAAAGGACCCACGTTTAAGAACATGAACCAGCTCAGATGCACATCTTCTCAAGTCGTCCTTACATTCCAAAGGATTTACAGGCCACAAATACTCGAACAGATACTTTTCGTCTCCCAATTGCATATCAACACACCATTTCTTCAACACAATACAAAGAGCATGATGTAAGGGGGAGTACAATGACTCTGAATTGATTCCACTGACGTCATCACAAATGAACGCTTGGGTACTGAGGTCCTTAAGCCGAAAAACCGCTGGCCATACAGCGGTTATGTTCAATATCAAACGCAAAGCTATCGCAGGAGTGTGGTGCAGAACTCGGCTAATATCGTAGAGGAGAATCCTCACACGTTTGGCTTCACTATGTCTGTGGCAAAGTGCTGTTAACAAACGGCTGAAGTAAAGAAAAATAAAAACAGAGATAACTTAGCACTTCATTTGAAATGTTTTATACTGGTTGTCACAGATAAGTTAAAATTTTAATAAAGATCTATACTGTATTGACATGTTTCAGTATAGATCTACCAATCGGTCAAGATGAGATTTACAAATAAATTATTGATGAAATCCTCTAATATTATAGCTTTAACGGGCTCATTACTATTTTAACCCGCCATCTTTTCTCTACTAGTAAGTTATCACAAATGCACCTCAAGTAGAATCCAGAACGCGTGGTAAACCGTTTGTTGGTTTACACTAAACGCAAATATTAAGCAAACTATAATTAACAAAGTTTCACACTGATATCCTCAAACTTTTCTAAATAATCCAGCTTCAAATAAAATAATTATTAGACTTTTCAAAAAAAACTAAAGCGTAAAATTTCTTCCGTGGTTTAACTTATATAGGAATTAATCAGTTAACTTACCAATGAGATTCTATCTTACTATAGTCGTCGATAAAAACACAAGCATCTGCAATACTTTGGGTTAGCTGACCAACTAGCTCTGAAATAAGTCCAAGATGATAGTCAGCTTTTTCAGATGTCATAATTAGTATTTCTAGCAAATCACGCTCAAACACAGTCATTACTGGTTTCCAAAACTCGACAAACTGCATTCCCATTTCAGACCGGTACTTTTTTTTCCAAGTTTTACACTGGATGACAATTTCGGGTGTTAGGTCAGAAGTTTTTTGTTTTAAATAGTGAACAATAGCTGTAACTAGTGGGCCACTCGACGAAATACACTTTTTGTCGCAAAATCTGTTTGTGACTAGTCTCAGGGCTACGTCACGCAACTCGACACGCTTCAAACACCTAATAGCGTACTTATATTCGGTGAAATAACCTGGCCGTACTGATAGCCCTTTACACTCCTGAGGATTATCACCTGGCCGTACTGTTATCCCCTTACACTCCTGATGATTATCACCTGGCCGTACTGTTATCCCTTTACACTCCTGAGGATTATCACCTGGCCGTACTGTTATCCTTTTACACTCCTGAGGATTATCGAGGATTTTTACTTCACCATGTTTTAGACCTAGTAATGAATCATCTGCCAATGGTTTGATGTGATCAGCAGGTGGTGATGGCGGAAGAGGTGACACAGGTGGCCCCAAACTATTCAGCAGCTCTAGGTCCAACACAATTGATGGCCTTGAAGAACGTTTAGGGTAAGCTGGTGAATCACCAACGGAAGATGACGAAGAAAATGAAGACGATAATGGTTGCGAAATAGGTGAAATAGGTTCGTGTGGGTAAATGACTATTTCGTTGCTATTTGGGGAAGATATTGAAACCTTAGGAATTTTACTAGCGTTCACTTTCTTTTGTTCCGAATTACATTTCGAATCTGAACTCTCACTTTTCACCTTTTCAAGTTCAGTTTCTTGAATGATGCCGCAATTCGATTGCTCTGAAGGACCTATTTTATTATCATCAAGACCAGAATAATTCATACACGTTGGAAAATGTGATGATTCACCGGAAATTTCATTCCCAGGGATCAAATTGTTCGTTACAACGTTTCCTTTCGATTTTTCACTGGAATCCTTCTTGAAAGTTGCAGCTAACAAACTGATATCATTTACATCACCGGAATCCACAACCCCCTTAGATCGATCCATTCTAACTTTTACGGAAGTTTTTGAAGTTAAACTATCTTTTGAATTTTTTGAATTACCAAGAGTTTGCAATTTTGATCGAGTGATCCTAACTGGTACATCAACTGGATCAATGGGTGATTTCCGTTTTCTCGACCCCTTAATTTGCGATGATGGTAAAACACAACAACTATCAAAGTTATTATCAGAATTGAAGTTTTCTTGTTGCATCCCAATACTATTTCTGCCGACTTCAGTGACTTTTTCCTTTTCAGGGACGCTGATTGATCTATCTTCATCTGGTGCATCCTTTGCATTTTCTTTGCTTAATTTTATGTCAATATCATTTGTACTGTTATTCAATAATTTGGACGCATTAACTTCTTCCTTGCAAATTACTTTCGCAAAAGAAGGTTGAAGTAACTTGACACTGTGATTTGACACTTTTTCTTCTTCCTTATTGGCTAAAAGCTTAACCTTGTTCTTTTCCGCAATCTGCAATTCTATTTTTGGAATCGTATCAACTAAATTACTTTTACTTTCCACCGCTCCGCAACTTTCAAGTGGCTCACTGTTTTCAAAGGTTTCTTTATGATCCTTACTTTCCTTCAATGTTCCATCTATTTCAACTCCATTTTTTATTATTGTTTCACCTCTTTCCTTCTTTTCATGACTTTCTTTTGTCGCTTGGCGTGACATGCGGGTATCCTGCTTCACGTCCTTCTCATTTGTAAACTCTTGGCTTACTCTATCGTTAGCAAAAACATTGATGTTAACATCAAGTAATGCCTCGCCAGAACAATCTATCTCTGTTATAGCTTTTTTACCATTCTCTCTTGCAACAGATCTAGAACAGTAGCAAGTTTGCGTTACAAGAAATGCTATAACAGATTTACAAATTTCTTCTATTTCCTTTTCTTCAACTGATCCCGGAGAACTTTTCTCATTAAATAAAACTTCTTCAGATCTAAAGCCCTCTGGTTTTACCGATGTGCACGTTATGCCCTTATCCAAGTGTTCGCGTGTAGTCTTTAAACCCAATTCAGTTTTCAAAGCTTCAGTTTCTCCAGCTCTTTCTTCAGTCTCTCTATTTCTTTGTTTTGAGCTGCTGTGTTTTACAACACACATTTGTTCAGTTTGTGTTTGTGATGTATTATCTTCAAATGCAATGTCGCTTAGTTCTTTTCCGCACTCATTTTCATGCCTGACTTCAACATTGGGCTCTAAAATGTGATCTCCTCTCTTTACCAAACCCTCGAGTAACTTTTCCTTTACTTCGGTGTTATGATCGAGCTTATTGTCGATTCCTTCATCATCATTAATACCATTTGCCAGAAGATCACAATAACTACCAAAAGAAGAATCACTACTATAACTATTATCTGTAGCGTCGCTATCACTAAGCCATTCTCCTTTCCCACTAACTAGCGTTTGGTTCTTTACTTCAGCTGGTCTCATTGGGCTTCTAGGAAGCGGAGACACAGGAGGATCGAGAAAAAGCAACATATCTTCTGGAATTAGTGAATTTGACGTCTTTGAAACAAATTTTCTAGGCATTGAAAAAACCTTTCGATCTTGCTTGCATTTACCTTTCTGAGATCTAAAGGCAGAGAATAAAAATTAATAACTATTTTCATCAACATTAAAACGATTGATCATCGAGTTAAATTCACACCACATACAACATTCCTTGAACATATACTGAATTCTACAGGATTTACCAGTCTTAAAGGAAAACTATCTAGATTACGAAATCTGGATCCGATTAAGCAAAATCAAGTAAAATCTTGAAAAATAGTCACCGTGTAGCAAAATCAAATTTTGAGGATTTTGTGGATGACAGTTGAAAAACCGACGACATTCTTTCATTCTTGCTGTTTAAAAACAACTAGTCCACTCTAGCAACTTTGGTTTGGGTAAGGTTAAGGTTGCAAAACTAACTTGTAAGATAAGATTAAGTTAGGGAAAACAATAACAACAACAAAGAATTTTATTTAACCCATTCCTGAATTGTTCACAATAATGTTTGTTAGTTAATTAATGGGTAGATACTGATCAGGGCTCGACGTTGCGACCTCTGGGGCCGCCAATGCGACTGAATTTGGTCCACTGGCGACTAACTTTTCACTTTTGGCCGCCAGTCTGACCACCGCGATTTCAAGCTTTTTTATATATTTTTTTTATTTCCTAAAGATCCATGAAAAGAGAGTGAAATTATTAAATGTTTCTTTTCATGTACACAACCGTTTAAACTGCCTTTATTATAATTACTATCGTGAAATCATTAAAGAAACACAAGCGAAAAACGCGTAGATTCAACGAAAACCTATCTATTTTGATGTAGTTGATTAAAGTTCAAAACCACAGCGATTTTTT
>JAOTRI020151460.1:0-10188 GCA_028564885.2 Zoanthus sanctaehelenae
AATTTGACCGTTTTTTCTGCGATTTTTTTTGTCATTTTCCGCATTTTTCTGTCATTCTACTGGAAATCGCAAATTCCATTTCAGATTTGTCATTCTGCGATTCCGTCCACGAAAACCTGACATTCCAATTTACCATGGTCTCTGTGTATTTATTTAGTTGGTTACTTTAGTTGCCGACTGACACTATACACTTTATGAATAAATTATTAGTTTGCTCTTGATTATGTTACTTTTTATACTATCTTTGTATTAGTTAGTTACTTTATTAGTACAGTAGTTGACAGTAAGCATTGTATATTAAATAATACATTGCTGTCAATGATACATAATACTTTGGTCTCTGTCTATCAAGTTTTAGTATCACCCAACTAGTGGACTATTGCAAATCCAGCATTTTGATTGGCTACTCTACTAGTGGTCTATTAGTAATAGTCATTGAGTAGCTAAATTCGCCAGTTTTGAAAACCGGTTATTGCTTTTTTTGTTGTTGTTGCCGATTATCGCTTTTTCTGTCCTACTAGTTAGGTGATACTAAAACAAATAGACCTCTCGGCCTCGTGGACTATTACTCATAGTCCATTCGTCCTCGAGGTCTAATTGTTAAATATGCATACCAAAAATTAAGGTGTTCAACGTATTGATAGAGAAAAATATTGTCCTGCATGGGAGCCTCTACTGTTACCATCTACATAACATTGTCCAGCTGCATTACCAGCGTGGTTGGTCCTTGTGGTGTAGTGTTTAACACATCAGACTAGTAAACCAAAAATGTGGGGTTTGATTCCCTCTACAGTGTACAGTAACTAGGTTTATACATGTTATTTTTCTCTTATTTCTTTCTATACACTTACATTTAATTTTGAAAGTATATTGTAAACTGTCAATATATAGTTTGTAAAAATGTATTTAGCATTAGTTTGGATTAATTTTTTTATTCAGATTTTGTTGTAAATGAGATCGATTCATTTTGCAACATACATTGAGTTAGACTCAGTATTACTGACATCTTGCACTGACCAAAATGACTCTGTGTCACCATAATCCAACTCCAATCGTAAATCATTAACATACATCGAGTTAGACTCAGTATTACTGACATCTTGCACTGACCAAAATGACTTTGTGTTACCATAATCTAACTCCAATCGTAAATCATTAACATACATTGAGTGAGACTCAGTATTACTAACATCTTTCATTGACCAAAATAACTCTGTGTTACCATAATTCAACTTCAATCGTAAATCATTAACAGGGCTCGATGTTGCGACCTGTGGGGTCGCCAAGGCGACTTCATTTGGTCGGCTGGCGACTAACTTTTCACTCATGGTCGCCAGTCTGGACTCCACAATTTCAAGTTATACAGTAATTAGGTGCTAGCAACCCAATATGAAAATTTAGAAGCCAGCTGGCCCCAAGATTTTTTTTCTAAAGTCGAGCCCTGATTTAATAACATACATCGAGTCAGACTCAGTATTACTAACATCTTGCACTGACCAAAATGACTCTGCGTCACCATAATCCAACTCCAATCGTAAATCATAAACATACATTGAGTCAGATTCAGTATTACTTTCCTAGCAACCAGCCTAAAATTAACTCAATTTTATCTGTTAGTGTTGGACTTTGATGAGCGTTTGGTAGTGGATGGTCAGCCTGGTCCCAAGCTAGCACCTCATACAGCCCTTAAACAAAACACCTACTTACTTGCTCCTGGTAAAGTTATATTTGTATTAGAATACAAGGACCCATATTCTCTCGTCAAGAATGTGAGTACAGACTGGAAAATTGATGGATATCATGTTGAGAAATGGCCAAATAACACCTTTTCTTACAATATTTCACAACTTGGAAGCCACATAATATGGGTTACCTACAGGATACATACTAAACACAAGCATGTTTACTATGGTTCGAAGAGTGCAAAGCTTCTTATCAAAGGTAATGGTTGTGCATGTGTATTTTTTAAAATAGAGTATTGACAGAAGAGTAATCATTTGGCCATCAGGTATTTACAGAAAATCAGTGGTCATGCTTAAATTTTAAAATCCTTAAAAATATTATTTACATCTAGGTATTCTTGGTTTTCACACAACCCCAAGAGACAACAAAGACAAGAGACATAACCACCATGCTGGTATACAAAACAAAAGGAATAATCACAATTCTTTTGTTATGAGTACACCAACATGGCCGCCATGACGTCAAATGAAAACTGGCAATACATGATCAGTTCTGTTTGCTTGTTATTTACAGTACATTCTTTTGTTGTCAAAATTTAAATAGTTACTCTTGAAAATTCTTTTGTTGTGTGTTATGAGTTGTTACAGTTTTTTGACTGTTGATTGCTAATAATTTTTTTTTACATTTTTTTTAAATTATGAATAAAACTTTCTGAAGATAATTTTATTCCATAGTTTAATATTCATTTAGTGACTTTCAGGAACATTGCTTTCTCTAGATATGATAATCAGATTGCATAAACAGTTTCCAGAGTATTAGCTGAAATTACTTTTAATTTATGATCACTCCCTCCCCCTCATCCTGTTCCCATCTACACTTCCTCATCCACTCCCCTCCCTTTCATCCTAGTCCCAACTCATTTCCTTTTCATCCTACTTCCCAATCTGTTCCCTCTCATCCTCAGCATACCGAAAGTTTTAATTAATTGAGAGGAGTTTGACAGGGCTGTGTCCTTAGCACTTTATTGTTTTCTCTTTTGACAATAATATAACAGATTCATACTGTAAGTCTCCTGAATCATAGCAAGCTTAATACCTTATTTTATGCTGATGATCATTCCCCCCTCCTCATCCTGCTACACACTTTCTTCCTTCTCATATTCCTCATCCACTCCCCTCCCTTTCATTCTAGTCCCAACTCCTTTCATTTTTTATCCTGCTACACCACTCCCCTCTCTCATCCTGCTACACAACTCCCCTCTCTCTCATCCTGGTCTCCATTCCTTTCCCTCTCATCCTGCTCCCAACTCTCTTCTCTCTCATTCTGTTCTCCCTCCTTTCCCTTTCATCCTGCTCCCCCACTCCCTTCTCTCTCATCCTGCTCTCCATTCCTTTCCCTTTCATCCTGCTCCCCACTCCCTTCTCTCTCATCCTGCTCCTCCTCCTTTCCCTTTCATCCTGCTTTCCCACTCCCTTCTTTCTCATCCTGCTCCTCCTCCTTTCCCTTTCATCCTGCTTCCCCACTCCCTTCCTTCTCATCCTGCTCCTCCTCCTTTCCCTTTCATCCTGCTTCCCCACTCCCTTCCTTCTCATCCTACTCCTGATTTCACAAGTTTGGATTTCAGATTTATATCTTGCCCCAGCTTTTCAGTAGAGTTCTCTACCTTTAATTTAGTGTATAATTTTGTTTTAAATTTTGGATTTTATTTTATTTAATGTTAAATTTAAATTTAAAGTATATTTTATTTTGTCTATTATTTTTATATTTTATTTAGTGTTGATGGTTTACTTTTTGTAAAATAATTATATTTTCCAGAGCCCATTCTTCATTTAAATGTGAGTCATACACCAAACATTCCCAAGCGGCATTCTGCAGTTTTCCACATTACTTGCCAAGGAAGGTTTGTTAATAGAATTTTTTTTATTTTTTCATATTCCAAAAATAAGAAACAAAATAAAATATTTGGTCATAAGAAATTAAGAATGGATCAAACTACAAAAACACGTGAAGAAGATTAAAAGTAAATTTCTCGGATAAGGATGTTAAACCATAGGTCCAGTCTCTTGACCCTCAATCGGGGAACATAAAAAAAACTAACTCACGCACTTGTGGAAAAGAGTAGGGTAGTGACAGGGGTGAATCCAGGGGAGGGGTAAAGGGTGACTCTCTCCCCCCACCCATCCTCCGTATTAGTTCATTCCAGAACAAGTTTTTTTGAGGTATCATGTAAACAGATACAGTGACTTCTATTAAAACAAAATGAAGTCGTTCCGGAATGAATCTCAACCAGGCATCATGTAAACACTGCCTTAGAGTGAGTTGCCCTAGACATTAATAGAGTAACTTGTTCATTGTCTCCAATGTGTTATTACTGTTGGTGAATAATGAATTAAAAGTGTTGTTAAATAATGCGTTTTTAAAAATTGTAAAATGTACGTTGAAATTTACTGCAGAGTGAAGAATAGTCATTTATTACATAGATACTGAAATTACCCACCAAAATCACAGTGAATAAAAATCGTACTGATTCTTAACGTAGCCAATTAGGAGTATAAACGACAAAAGTTTACGGTGAAAAGATATTGTTCGTCCATTCTAAAACGCGAATGACAAAATTTCGTTTCTGATGAATGAAAGTACAGAAATACCCGCTGCATTTAAAAGCCGTGCGCTTTAAACAATGGTTGAGGAAGATTTCCTTCTGTTGTTTATTCTGTTTGTTTTTTTTCTTTCTCATTTTATGATTAGTTTTTCTGGCCAGAGATTTATTATCTCTTGTTATTGTTGTTGTTGAGCGATTTTGCATTGAAATTGTTTTGCACTTTTCGTCATCTCCTTTTTGCAAAATTAATTTGTTTGCAACACAAAAAAGAAATCTCAGTAACTATAAGATAAAAATGATATCAGTATCAGATTACTCTCGCATTTGCTGCTCCCAATCGTTCTTTTTTTGACACTTTTAACTTTGAATATAAATTCAATCTCCATGTATTTTAGAATTTACAAGATAGGATAGATATGAATCAAGTATAATTATAATTTTTGTAGGTCTGATGATTATTGTAGAATTTTTCAAAATTTATAATACATTAGTCTTATAATCAGCATAATAATTTATTTTTATTTTGTTTGTGCTTTCTTTTGAAAAAAATCAAGACAGTCAGAATTATAAAACCTTTATTGTGTGAAAATCTTCTGTAAGTTGTATATAAACATTATCGTGTTAAACCATACTTTTGTATTCAATGTTTATAAACTTGCTAACAACGCCTGCATTTTATTCTTTTATTAAGCTTTGCTTTTGTTTTCATTGCAGTGGGCCTGTCTCCTTTTGTTGGTCAATTGCCCGAAACTGCAGACTGCCAAACACATCTTCATGTATACCAACAATTGAGAGAAGCAAGTGCTACACAGTCGTAAACCACACGTTCAGTAATCCAGGGGCATATTGTCTGAATGTATCTGTCATGAACACAGTTAGCTCTGCTGGAACATATCTGAAGATTCTTATTCCAGAAGGTGTGTACATTTACATAGGTATCAAAAGTTAAGTACAAGACTAACTATGTTAGATAATTGATTCAAAAATAAAATGAAATTTCAGGGGAAAACTTAAATTTCCAAAAAGATGTTGATGTTAGAGCAAAGGCAGCACTTTCTCCTCAATTATTTTAAGACCCCGAGTCTTCCGCACCATAGACTGGCACCTTACCAATTAGGCTAACCAGGCGGTTAGATAGAACACTAGCTCGTTTAAGTAAGATCAGAAAAAAAAGTCTCTATTAGCTTTCTAAATCATTTTAGAAATGTGGTTATTCCACAGTAAGTTATTTAAAATGTTTAGGGCCTACAATCTTAAGTTTCATGACTTAATCTAGATCTTTATCATTGATTGATACGGTAATAAAAGACTGTCTGATGCTCTTAAAGTCAATCGTTAATTATTTTCACTTTTCAACGTTATGTTGGAGCTTGTTACTGTGCGACCAGCCAACAACCGAAACAACATAGCACTCTTCATATGACTGACATCATTTTTCGGAATCACTTGTGCAAGGGTGGTGTCATCAGCATATTTAATTCCATGTTTGTGCATCTAGGGCGGACATGGTTGGCACAGTTGGTAAGATCTCTGCTTTCCAACCACGAGGTTCCCAGTTCGATCCCCGGCACTTAGCCGAGATTTGAATCTTTGTGTGTCCTTCTTTTCCGCCTAAGCCAACTCAGCTTTCCATCCTCCCGGGGTAAATGAGTACCAGGGTCTGCTGGGAGCTAACCTGCGATGGATTAGTGTCCCGTCCAGGGGGAGTCAAAGACTCTCATCTGCTTAACACTACAGAAACCGGAGATAAGCGCCGGCTCCATGGGCCACTAGGCTTGAAAGGATTTAGCTTTTCTTATATATAATATTCTTTTTTTATTCTTTTTTTAAAAAGATTTGATTAGAAATGAAATTTGCTATTATATATAATGAATGTTCAACGCTTTAAAACTCAGAAACTGTTTCTTGTAAACAGCTGAGAACGAAAACTGGGATTTTATCATACTTTTGATCATTTTTGATAGGAATCTTGGACAGGTTTTTTAAATATAATCTTAAGGTGAAAATTTGTCAACTATCAAATATTTTTAGAACCAAAACGTTTTATTGCTAATTTGATCATGAAAATTACATCATTAAACCTACACATACTGTACATCCTCCAGTTTCCTGTGAATATATCTAGATAAAAATTATATAGATTCAACAGATTGTTCTGCAAGTGGTGTAGTTTCCTCATAGCATTCCTTCACAGACTTCGGAACTCAACTGATAACCATCTAAAATCAATGAATCTTACAAGTACAGTATGCAAGGAGTGGCATATAGCAACAATTTTTTGCTAACAAGTTGTTTTAAGGCTAGTACACAGTGAAATATATGTTGAAATATAATGTTTTTGACTGTGCAGTCATCTTTAGTATGTTTTACTTCAACATAATAATTATTTTAACCTTTCTTAAAGCATTAAAAACAACTTTTTAAGATGAATATTGTCAGAAGCAAATATTATGACATAAACTCTTGGCCTTCTAAGTTTGTTTACTATTGAAAGCAAATCATATAATTTTAGGTAATTTAACAGCCTCACAAACTTCTTTGTACCCTATTTAAAACTATTAGTTTAACCCCTTCAGTCCCAAAAGATTATCAACACCCAACTTCTCCTTACATGACACATACAAAGTAAAACATTTGGTAATGAGAAATTGAGGACTGACTAAACAAAGCAAACTACTGAAGATTAAAAGTAAAATTCTCTCAGACTTGCTTAACGGAAAGTATGGGAACAAGTTGGGAGAATTCAGCAATATACCATTGGGATTGAAAGGGTTAAAAATTATTTAATCAACTCTGAGCTATTACTAGTTAGGTAAACATACGTGCACACTGTAGGCAGCGTTTACAACCACATCTGTCATAGCTTACAACAAGCTTCATACAATTACGAGGTGGACCATCACACCCGTAATTACATTGGGAACTACATTTTTCTCCTCCTGTATACAAAGAAAAGTTTTCATGGTAGAATTAAAATACATATCAAATAAAAAATGGTCAATGATTAAAATCGAAATTGAGGGGGAGCTAGAGTCGGCTCTAATGGTCGAAACAAAAAAAATGGTAGCAGAGAATAATCATTGGGAAGTTTATGGTAGTTTCAAAGTGAAATGGATGAGGACAGTTTACCGTATATAAAACAAGACGATGGCCAGTAATTTAGCTACTAAGGATACCTTTATAAAAATTATAAATTTGAATCTTGTGTTTCCTTTTGCCTGTGATTGAGGTAACAGCCCAAAGCTGCCATTCTGCAGTTTGGGAATCAAAGAAAAATTACAACTAGATAACTGATTCACCTTTCATGTTAAGCAACAATAAGTGACATGACTGTATTTGCCACAATATTATGTAACACAGGCTGTCAGATATACTATAAGAAATCTTATCTACAGTTGTAAAGGCTGGTTTTCATTAGCGACGGAATCAGAGTTGAAGTCGAAATCAGAAGTGCAGAGCATTACAATCTAGTGAAATTCAAACTGTCAGAGTCGAAAGCTTATAACTCTGTCGCTTATGATCCAGTGAAAACTTCATTGACAGAATCGGAAGCAGAAGCTGAACAATAAAGCAATCGCAATGTTTGATTCCAAGCCCCATATTATTTTGATTTTACTTAGAAGGTCTGAGAACTGCCACTGTGATTGGTTGGTTCACTTCTGCTTCCGCCTCCGACAATCTAATTTTCACTGGATCATAAAGTGACAGAGTCATACGTAAGTGGAGTCAGAAGAAAACGGAAACATTCTGATTCTTCTGACAACGATTCCATCGAGCTTATGACTTTGCTTCCAGCTCTGATCTTTGATTTTCACTTGGTGATAAGCACTCTCACGACTCTGACTCTGTCACTAGAGAAAACCAGCATTAAGAATGCAAGTTCAAATTATTCAATATTATATATTACCTGGCACCTGAAGAAAAGAAATCCTATAGAACCAATGCATCCCTGATTCCTTTATAACAAATAAACTGTTGAACACGAAACAAACACAAAAACGATAATGCAACAAATAACGTCTTATCAGTAACTTTAAAATTTTATTTTAAACTAAAAAAATCTAATACTTGTGAGTTATAAAATTAATATAATGTACTGTAAATTAAAATCGCCCCAAACATTTCTCAAATCAAACACAATTATTATGAAACTACACAAAATAACTCATAGTATACAATTATAACTAACATTATTGGAGTATATAAACAAATACTGCATACTGTACCTGAACCCAATTTTCTCTCCAACAACATCTCGAAGAGGAGCTCTCCAGTTCAGATGAATGTTTGTCCATTTCCAACTCTGACTGCTGTTAGACACAATACTTCTCTATGATCGAAACACAGCAGACTGTATGTCAATATACAAGTACTGTACTGTATACAGGGTTGTCAATAAATGCCAGCAATTAACCAGTAAAATTGCTGGCTCCTTTTATTAAATAAATGTTATCAGTGATAGAATATTAGCAGAAATAAACAGATAAAAAAGTGGTCATTACAAAACACACTAAGAAACCAGCCCTTAGGCCTGGTATAGAGGATTGTCAATATAGATTTAATAATAGAATTATTATTTAAAGTTCCAAATTACACCAACACACAACTGAAGGGTCTATAGTGCAAAAACAACATACTGCAAGTGACATTTGATCAAGTTCTTGTCTCTCACTACATTATCTCTATTATGTCTTTAAAACCCTTGGGAGAATTTAGCGTTTCATACAAAGTCACTTGTCACTTACATTGCTTTGCACTAGACCCTTCAATTTCAGAATTCTTGTCAAGTAGACAACAAAAAATAATGAGTACAGCTGGCAGCCTTGAGGACGATCGGTGCCATTTAGTCTGCATACTTGATGAGCTATTGTTTATCACTTTGGCTAGAGGGGGGTCAATGTAATTACATTAGCTAAAAGATCTTTTTAAGGAAAGATTTGCCAATGTGGTCGCCATGTTTTTGTTTTGATCAGGTTTTATCTATGTATAGTTTTGAAAGTTTTTGCACGAATAAATTGAGAATGTGATTTAAAAATGTCATCTGTTGTAGTTAAAATTTTATTCGCTATGATTTCGAAGCTCGGATGAGTTTAGTTTTTCAGAAAATGAACAAGAATTGGGATTATTTGGCTGTGAAGAAATCAAGGAACATGGGGAGTTGGAAGTTGATTCTGAGTGACTCATTTGAAGAAGAAGAATTTTTCAACATTTGCGGCAGCAAAACGGAAAGTGATGACAAGGAAAAGTTTGAAGGTTTTGGAATTCCAATTTTTCAGTGGGTTTCCGCGAGTGAAATGAGTGGTGGTTTGTTTGATTTTACCCTGGGTTTGGCAACCGAGCCACAGGTTCAGCTTAACTCGGAGAACATTTCAGAAAAGGAATTATTTGAGCTTTTTTTTACGGAAGAACTCTTTTTGTTTCTTGTTAACATAATGAACAGGTGCGCAGGTGTTCTTAATTTTTAAGCAATATTTTGCCCAAAGATTTTTTATTTGGTGAGCAACCCAAAATTTGAGGCTGTAAGTGTTGAAGTAAAAAGACACAAAGCATAAAAATGTTTTTTTAAAACTTTACTCAAGTTTCCTGCAGGGATGAAAGTCTTAGTAAGCACAGCAATTTTGTAAGGCTCCAGTTGTCTGAAAATTGATTTAAACATCTGCTGCGTATTAGTTTTGTCATAAAAAACATGGTTTTACCAATATTTTATGCTGTATTTCATTGTTTTGGTTACCATGGCAACTAATTAGCACTTTTGAAATATATATCTGTAACGTTGATGAGATATGTATCTAAGAATTTATAAGATTGGTGGCCCAAATTGTACTTAATTAACCCTTTGACTCCTAAAAGGGCCTAAACCGCCCGCACCATATGGTACTGAGTCAAAGAATTCAATCTTTCTT
>JAOTRI020151471.1:0-10187 GCA_028564885.2 Zoanthus sanctaehelenae
TGATATTCCAAAAAGTTGAAAAAAATTAAATGTTTATTTATACGTCAAGAAGTAGTTTTATATTACTTTATGACTTGGCTTCCCCCTTCTTATACAATCTCACACAAAAAATAACACATAAAGTGAATATATACATTATTAATAATAATTAATACTAATTAATCAATTTTAATTAAGTTGTAAAATTTTAACTTACTTGTTTCTCTCTGTTCTTCACTAACAGCTGTTCAATTCTGTTTAGTTCAGCAACAATTAAGGCCTTTAATGAATCAAAATTTAGTCAACTAAACTGAACAAAACCTAAATAATCTTAATATATTAAACATCATTTTTTGAATCACGATCTTAAATTGGGTAGATCCAGAAAATATCCATAACCCCACAATGGTTGTCATTGACATTTTACCCCCTATCCTCCGTGCATTTGGAAATTCCAGAATTCTTTACCCCCTGTCCCCTTCCGAATTCCAGGTTGGCCTACCTCCCCTCCCCTTTGAAATGTCTCCCAACAAGACAGTGACAAAATTTTGTTTTAGAAATACAGGAATTTATGTATTTAGTTCAACGTTGCCTTACGATTTATTTTCCAAATCACTCAATTACCTTGCTATCAAAAGTTAAAAATACACATACACTACATCTATTTATCTGGTATCAGGCTCTTCTGCTTTGAACAAGATGATGAGAGCATAGCACAAGGTTTCAACTCTTTTATTATAATCAGACTGCAGATGAAAATTGTAAAAAAAGGTAGGAAATAGGTATAAACGGCATAGATATAAACGATACACCTATGACACAAATAATACTGAAACTATTCATTTCTTGGATTGCAGCAAACAACGATGGCAGGGCATCTTATTCTTTTCTTGGACTGTTTGTAGAAACGATCATGTTGTCATGCTCACTCGTTGGGTTTTGCAAGTCTCATCCGATCAGCATCCGCTTCGACCTAAACGACTTTGGACATAATTAGTGTCCTCTAAAAATTCTGATTGACTAATTAATTATTGCTTTCAGAATCCTAAGGACAACAAACTCCATACCTTTGTAAATCAAGAATAAACAAAATCCCCGATCTCCTTTGGAATTCCAGACCCACAACTCCCCCTCTACTTCGGAATTCCAGACTTGCGAACCCCCCTTTCCTTCTGAATTCCATGCTGTCCAAGGTGGGGGTATGGATATTTTCTGGAACTACCCATTAAACTGTTTCTTCACTTGTTTACTTCCACTAACCGACTTTTATAGTCTGTCAAGAGGATCTGAGTGCTCACTTGATTTTAGAAATACAATCAGTGCATAAGGGCTCGACAATATTCCTGTCTGGTATTCAGGGGTAAGTAGACTGTGAGGTCAGGCAAGCTGAAAGTTTTTGTCGAGCACTGTGCACACAAGAGATTAGCGTTCCTCAAGATACAATGCAGATATGCCACACAAAAGTAAGGCATTATTTTAAGAAATTGATGAATTCTTCTTCAAATCACTACTTGTTTCAAAAGCTCTCTACAAGGATGCATAAATTGAAGACATTTAATTATGTTCCATTATCTCTTGAATAAAACATCACAGCAGGCAGCTTGTTACATCATTCCAGATAACAAGCCTGCGTAACTTAAGAGGAACCAGCAATGAATTAAACACCATTTTCAATAAAGGGGGTCAAAGAAGGAAGGGAGTTTCTTTGTATATTCTCTATGATTGTAAGATTATCAACAAACATGGCTCTAAGGGTGCGGGAGGAAACCTAGTCATTAACAATGACAGTAAGCAAAAAGAGATGATACAGTTGTCATGATTATGGGTGACACAGCAACAATGATCACTTGGTGTTGATCAAGTGCATTACTTCGCAATTAAGATGAGAAGCAAACTTCGCATTTTTGCTGCAGCAAAACACCCTGCAAGCACAACACACTGTACTCTACATACAAATTGACACCATTATTAACTTTCCTGAAGGCTGAAAATATAAGAGCGACTACTTTCATATTGCTCATGTATGTATAGGTGTGCTCACCTGGTATGCTCTGTTTAGCTCAAGATTCTTTTCAACATCATTCAATCCAGCCAGGTCATCATCAAAACTATTGATATAATTGTAAGAATACTGGGGAGGCAAAGTTAATGGATGATTGCTATCACTATCATATTTAGCTTCATTTACTATTGAAAAGTTAACTTTTTGTTCCATAAATAGTTTGGGTTCATTATTGTTTGTAATAACTGCATTGGGAGTGATAGAAGCAGCAAAACCGGTGCACTGTGCAATATGATTTATATCATTCAAATGTTGGGCATTTTGACTGAAACTTTCAGATGATGACATTGATTGTGATGAAGGTTGTAATTCAGTTATTGTATAATTATCACTGTTATCTAAACTCGTTAGCGATGGACAATTTGAACTTGAAATGATTGAGGGTAAAAATCCGCTATCATGGCTTGTTACTGTTGGGGGAAGAGCAATTTGTAGATTTTCTGTTATGAATTTAGATGACGGTTGATTAATGCTCTCTGGTGTTTGTACTTGATGAATAGCGTTAACTGTTGTGAAGGGTGATGTATGACTTCGTCTGGGTTTCAGAAGAGTCAGGTTACTTTGCTGATGACTTTCAATAGGTGCTGAATCAAGAAGCTGACTTGCTGCATCAAGAAGTTGATTCTCATCCCCAGATGATACCACAGTGGCACACCTGCTATCAACATTATCACCCCAACTGATTTTACTAGATTGTTTTGTCTCAAATGAATTGGGTTCATGTTGTATTAGTCTTTCTTGATCTTTATCAGATTCATCATCTGAGGACTGAATCTCAACTGATGCTGGCTGAACTCTTTGAGACTGCAAAAAAAATTTTTCAAACTCCTGTTATTTCAAAGTAATAAATTTATTAACTCAAAAGTAATTTCAGCCAAATAATTTAATATATACTTAATATTTTCGTTCAAAACAATAACAATGTAAATGTCATTGTGCAATTATATTATTGTAGATGTATATTTTACAATATCAAAGCAATGGAAGATGCATTTCTTTGGAAAAATTCTTATCTTGATTTTGAATGTTTCTCTGATTTTAATCCACTCACGGCAATAAAGATTCACTGCTTAGGTGGCAAGCCTTTGAATATCTGTTTTTGATATTTTCATTTCTTTCACAGAAAGACTCTTTGTTTCTTGGGCAAAAAAGAACCTGTGTGATCTCACCCAATAATCCATTTTGCACCCTCTCCCATGTTAACTAAGAACCTTCCCTGAAAAGCCACTCTAATAAAAGCAGTGAAGCCAAAATTTACATATTAAGCGCTGTCCCAAAAATAACACCACACCTCCAGTGGCCACTGTGGTTCTAACTAACAATTAGAAGAGCACTACTAAGGTCAATAGCCCAAGAGGCGAAGCCGAATGGGCTATTGAACCTGTGGCCCTTGAGAACGAAGTGTCTAATTATTTTAGTATCACCCAACTAGTTGGACAGAAAAAGCAATAATAAAGTTATCAAATGCAAGATGAAGAAAGATTTACTTGGGAATCAAACGAAAGATAGCATGCAAATTTTGCTACTTGATGACTATTACTAATAGTCCTCTAATAATGTACGTAGCCACTTAAAATGCAGGATTTGCATTAGTCCACTAGTTGGATGATACTAGTTTTAAATAGTTTGACCATAAACTGCCAAATACAAATGAAAGAGAACACTTATTGTTTATGGAATTTACTGCAGTGTTTAGCTGCAAGTTTTAGTTCAAGACGAGAATAAAAATTATCAAAGGTTTCTTTTTCTGTAGCACTTTCATTGGAAAACCTCATCATTGAGATAAGCACTGTCCCAAATAAGGGTTGCACCTAAAAATAAACGAATTAAGTATGTACTGGAGCGTTTAATCAAGAAACATAAAGAAAAAAATATTATTTAAAATTAATACTAAGAAACCGTCATACCATTCAGTATTACAAAACAAATACCCGGTCAACAACACCATTTTCTACTAAAATTATAAGTACAGATACAGTATCTCTTACAAATGTGGGAGTCTTGAAGTTTACAATTGTTGGTTAACCAGTGACAGTACCGAGAACAAAAATTATACACTTTTAATCACTCTGGTTTGTTTAGTATTAAAAAAATTCCTAATATTCACCTCTGCCACTGCATAATTGTTTCCTCTTTTCTCCAACTGATAAGTACTCGTACTCTCTGCAAGGGAAATAAAAATTATCACTGCAATGTCAAAACTTCTCACGTGAGGGAGTAAAAACAGTAAATTTATCAACGTGCAGCGAGTCGGAGAAATAAAGAATTGAAAACTTATAAAAAACTCCAAACCTAAATGATAATTTCTTGTTTCATCATCCTCTTCTTCTTCTTCACTTTCTTCCTCGTCGTCTTCATCTTCTGAAATTTCTGATTCAGATGCGGAACCCGAGAGACGGCGCGTGCTTCCAAGAGCTTGTCGAATTTGCAAAATATCTTGCTCAAATTGAGCTCTTGTATTTTGAGTTTCATCCTCTACACTCATAATTCAAAATATAAATGTGGTTGAAAGCTTAAAATTTGTCTTCGTTCTCTTCGTTTCCAAAATTAACATCTAACCGACTTAAACATATGTAATAAAAACTCTTTCACTGCAACAATAATTTTAAAACCTCCCAAAATCGATAGCAAACGTTCTCGAAACGTATTCAGCTCGGTCCAGTTCCCTAGCTTTCAAAAATGTCGCAAAAAATTGAGACTAGGCTATATATGAAGAAAGTAACCTTTTCTTTAAAAAAATCGACTTCAACAAAAATTTATTGTACTCACAATAATAAATGCTAATTTTTGTTAATGTTAAAATTGTAAAAATGAATAATTCTTTTTTGTTAAACAAATTTGGATTAACTACCATACAACAAAAACATGTTGAGAAAAATATTTTTTTTTAAAAAAATATCTGTACTGCCCATCAATTACCAGCAGTTCCACTATGTAAGTTTTGTAACACCAGCACACCACAAAGATAAACTAAAATGACCATGCTTTCTCAGCACGTCAAATTCAGCGAAGTGGAGGTGACTAGTGATGGCTATTTACCCAGCCGCGAAAAGTTTCTCAGCTAGTTTTCCACAATTTCAATTCACACAAGATCAATCAGAACCTAATCTCATAGCCAGAGAGATCTGGGTACGAGATTATCAGAGGCCAGTCATATTTTTCATGATTGAGTGACCGAGGTAAGAAGCCCAGGATATTCGGTGTCTGATGAACCAATCAGAGCACGATCATATTTTTCACGTTTGAGTGTAGAATATTCTTGTACCTCGTGTACGTGTACAAGGTTTAAAATATTTTTGTTGGAATTTTTTTTTGTGCCATTCAGGCCTAAGAATTTTAAAATTGTTAAAAACTTGTAAAAACTAAAAGAAAAATGAATAACGTTTTCGGAGATATTCTCCTTCCTCAGTTTGCGATAAATGATATTTGTGAAACATATATATACACAAGTACGACATGTCAGGTGGGAATACTTTAGACCTGCGATACTATAAAACAATTAACTATAGAATACCAACAAAAAGTCTATACAATTACAAAGCTTAAAGGTCAAGTTTTAGATCAAGAATTCTATGCTAAGTAATTTAAATACAGAATTCCACCATATGATCTGGTCAGCATAAACGTAATAAGGCATTTAAAAAAAAAACGACAAACTTTTTTATTGCATACATGTTTCGTCTTAACTCTAACCCATCTTCTGTGCAAATAAACTAGTTTACAATGTTAAGAAAATATTATAGAAATATGATACAGGTGAGGTGATACTCAATGAATAGATAAACTAAATAAATAAAATAATGTTAGGCTGTGTAGCAGGATACAAGATATGCATAATGAGTAAAAAATACATAAATTACAACTGAAAAATAGCATTAAAATGTTGGATTTGTTTGATTTATTAGATTTTCCGAAAAATGCTGACTCCATCCCCAGTTCTCCCATTTGTTACAATGCCCTGGTTAATAGGCTCGTTATATAGCTAAGCTAAATCCTTTCGAGCCTAGTGGCCCATGGAGCCGGCACTTATCACCCTGGATGGGACACTAATCCATTGCAGGTTAGCTCCCAGAAGATGCTGGTACTCATTTACCTACTCCAGGAGGATGGAAAGCTGAGTTGGCGTAGTTGGAGAAGAAGGACACACAAATTATTGACCTTGTGGTTGGAAAGCAGAAATCTTACCAACCATGTCCCCCCAGGCTTGTTATATAACTGCATGTTTATTCAAATGTGGTTGTACTGTAGAATTTTCTTTTGTCCTCAACAGGATGAACCCATGGGTGGATGGACTATTCATAGGCAGGTAGACAACAAGTCCCCAATTGTCTACAAGTTCACACCAAAATATACATTAAAAGTTGGAAGCTACGTTACAGTAAGTTTCAGTGTTAATCATTGATTGAGTTGCATTTTATTTTTTTCTTTTCCCCGAAATGTATTTCTTGTTTCAGAAGTTCAATTTCCATTTCAGTGACCTCTTTACATGGATCCTTGCTTGTTACATATATTTATTTAATGTTTAGTATTAAAAAATCTGTTTGTTTTGTCATGTTTTTCAAGTAACCACCCAAGGTATTAATTTATTTGATATAGATTATTTCATATCAAATTACAGTATATTATATTCAAGATCAAAATATTGCAGTTGCATCTTAGGCATTTGTTAAGAACCTTACTAAGGTCTTAGTGAAGTTACATATAATTATGTCACTTTATGCTAATTATCTAACAAAATTATAAATTATCTTTGCCTGGGGAAATCAAAGTTAAATTAAGGTCACTCTCTACCCTAACACCAAGTTTTTCATTAGTTTTCTTTTTGCTAGTTTTTTTTTCCCACTAGATCATAAATTATCTCGATCATTATTTTGAAACAAGAAAAATATAATAATCATTTCACAGATTGAGTAAAAAGGAAGCTTCTTGAATGTTTTAAGATTTTTTGGATGAGATTTGAGGGAGGAGATAGGTATAATTGTAAAATGTTGTTTTATAAGAGAAATTTGAGTTTGGGGGAGTTTTAGTTAAGTTTAAAAATTGATTTGGGAGTTAATATTTGATAGAAAACTGCCAAACCATCCCTTAATGGAAGTTTCACTCTTGCCTGATTTGGAGGGACAGTTTGTGGGTTAATGCCCAAATTCTTCTAACTCAAATTTTTATACTTCTTTCAACTCCTTTACTATCCACCAAAATTTAGAGTGGCCTTAACACTGACTTTGTTAACCCTTTCTTAGCCCTTTCATTGAAGTTGTATAGTTAAATTCTCATAACTTGTTCCCATACTTTTCACTGAACACGTTTGAGAGAGTTTAAATTTTAATCTTCACTGGATTGATTTATTAGATCAATTCTCATCTTCTCATAACCAAATGTCTTATTTTGTACACAATGTGCAAAGAGAAGTTGGCTGTTGGTAACTGACTAGGACTGAAAGGGTTAGAGAAGAAATTCCTGTTTGAATTTTTACTTAACCCAGGGTTAAAGTTAACCAGCCTTTGAACAACTAGGCCCAGAACGTTAAAATTAATAGGAAGTGTTCATTTATCCTATGGGGATTTAAAGTACCAAAGTGCATATAAGTTTCATTTCTTTGTTAGTTTTGACAATTATGTATTATGCTAAATCCTTTACGAGCCTCGTGGCCCATGGAGCCGGCGCTTATCTCTGGTTTCTGTAGTGTTAAGCAGATGAGAGTCTATGACTCCCCCTGGACGGGACACTAATCCATCGCAGGTTAGCTCCCAGCAGATGCTGGTACTCTATAATCGAATCTCGGCAAACTGCCGGGACCGAACTGAGGACCTTGAGGTTAAATTAAAAGGGAGAGATCTCTCCAAATGTGCGAACCACACATGCTGAATAAAAGTAAACTTGTACTTTATTTAAAGACAAATGCATGGGTAGCGGTTGTCCATTTTTCTTAAGTCTGACTAATGTTAAATCGCTACGCTAGAAAGTCCAACTTGCAGATTATAAAATATACGAAAACAAACCAGCTTTTATGCGACCATTTGCTAACTGTTTGCATTGTGACACCAGGATCGAATTAAAAACCCAGACGAGTTTCCGCGTCCTTTTATTACCGGAACATGGGAAGGATTCTGGTGGGCGTTTGTTACTATGACGACTGTCGGGTAAGTTTTGAGTGCGGAAGCTTCGAAGAGTTTACGGACAGAGCCATGTCACAAAACGCAATAGTATACCAGTGGCGGATTTAGGGAAGATAAACTGGATGGCTAGCCACCCACATTTTGTAACACTGATGTGGGTTTAGGGAGATGAATTGGGTAGTTAGCCATCCACTTTTTGTAACAGTGATGCAAATTTAGGGGGGATAGATTGGACCGCTAGCCATCCACTTTTTGTAACATTGATGTGGATTTAGGGGGATGGATTGGATGGTTAACCATCCACTTTTTGTAACATTGATGTGGATTTAGGGAGATGGATTGGATGGTTAGCCATCCACTTTTCGTAACAGTGACGCGAATTTAGGGGGATGGATTGGATGGTTAGCCATCCACTTTTCGTAACAGTGATGCGAATTTAGGGGGATGGATTGGATGGTTAGCCATCCACTTTTCGTAACAGTGATGCGAATTTAGGGGATATGGATTGGATGGTTAGCCATCCACTTTTTGCAGCAAGAAAACAAAAACAATCTAATATCCTCATATAAAAATAGGTTCTGTTTGCCATAAATTGAAACACGAAGTTGCTGAAGATCGGCAGGTGTTCTGGTATCAATGATATGTTGTGTTTATCAAAATCACAGCAGTTTTTGAGTGTAAATCGCTTGCGCGAAATCGCGTTATAATCTGACTATAAAATTTCTTTTGTTTTTCGCTCAGAAGAAATGCAAAATTACCACTTTAGGTATACCGTGGCAGCTCACGCCCAAGTTTATATTTTTCATTGGTGAATATCTCACACGTTTGAAGTCCGAACAGAAAATGCATGTTTTGTTGTCACTTATAGCTATAATATAGAAAGATTCACTGCCTGACGAGTGAATTCCACGTTAAATTTCACGCGAAAAACCGATATCTTAGATAGACGATTAATCAACTCTTTCAATCCCAGTTTTGTTGTTAAATTGTCCCAACTTGAGCCAATAGTTTTCATTGAACAAGCTTGAAAGGATTTTTCTTTTGATGCCCGACAGTTTGCTTTCTTTTATCAGTTCTCATTTTCTCATTATCAATTTCTTCTTTTGTTTGCTATATGTACGGAGAAGTTGAATATTGATAGGTTGTGTGTATTTAACGCGTTGACCTAATTTGAAGTTACGCTGACAACTTTATGAGCAAACGGTTCTTTTCCCAGATGGCGGAGTTTCATTTAGACTTGACATGACTTTGAAAGAAAATAACTCCGCTTGAAATGCCAATTTACCAGAAATATTATAACAAACTAGTTCTTGGAATCATGAACCTTCAGTAGAATCAAACTTGCTAACATCCTGGAGTTCCTTTTTAAAGTTAGCGGCATCTCCAACGCCATAGCGGTCTAGATCTATTACATTGTTTATTATGCACAGTTTTTACGCATGAAAAATACCGAAGGCAGAGGTTCCTGTCATAATATGTAGATGTCAAAACTACAAAAAGAATCCTTGCTTGGTTACCCAGTTGGTAAGGCGCCAGTCTGCAGTGTGGGAGGCTCGGATTCGATTCCCGGCCGGACCACCACTCAGGGAAAAGGTGTTGCCTTTGTTATATCATCAGCAAATAGTTAGACTTTGAGGGCCATTAGTTTGAAAACTGTTATACGGTTGTTAATGTCACCTTCGGTAAATAAAGATTATTGTGTTGTATTGTATTGTATTGTATTGTCCAACTGCACGAATAACCGTACAAATTACACCATGAGAGGGTCTGGGGCGAGTACAAATATCCGGTATATCCAGTCGTATTGTACAATTTGAGCGATATTCGTATTCCAGAAAACTTGTTTTACCGCGCGCGTGGCAGTTTTTAGTTCTATTTTTTTACGAATAAAAGATTGGATAATAAATCACCTATTAGACAATTTAGAATGTAGTATGGCAGATATTTTTACTTGTCCTGTGTATTTTGACTCGCCCTTCGGGCTCGTCAAAATACTACAAGACTCGTAAAAATATCCAGCCATACTACAT
>JAOTRI020151481.1:0-10187 GCA_028564885.2 Zoanthus sanctaehelenae
TGTTCAGACGAATGTAAAATGCCACGGCAGAGTGCCAATAGACACGAGTGTCTTCACTGAGTAAAACGACACGCAAATCTGCAAATTTGTTTGCTAAACATTTAAAAAATAAATAAAATATTGTGTTTTTGAAGCTACTTAAATTACTTTTACTAAGATGTATTTTAGATACAAAATTGTTTAATATACATCCTTGACTAAGTTGTGCAACCAATAATAAAAACTAAATATGTATGCAATTAATATTAATTATTATATCTTGTCGCCTCTTAAAGTTTTTCGTGACGTGTTCTTTTTTGATTTTATTGTAAGAACAATACCAAAATTCAAGACTTTTTTCCATCCATTTTACAAATAGAAAAATTATTTTATAATGTTATTCAGGAGCAGAGTCATGCTACGATAGATCTGCCACAAGTCGACTCGCTAGATATTTTTTCTAGCCGCCATACAAATTTATACGCCATTCTGAATCACAGTTCTGACTACTGAATCACAATTAAAGCCCGGCGCACACTAGAGCAATCTGCTGAGCTAATGGTCATTATTGACAGTTGGCGTAAGCAAAATCTTCCAGTGTGCGGGGCCGTTTTGAGTAAATTTGGTCATTCGTGCCATCACCGCAAGCGCTGAATAGTTTTGGTCAGGAATGAACATTGCTCCAAGTGTGCGCACGTGCAAAACTATCAGCTTAGCAAATTATACGAAGATGCATTTGTTTGAAGTTGCAAAATATAAATTTAAATACATTTGCAGGAAAAACAAAACACAAAAACTATGGCGTTTAAAAATGTAATACATGGCTTAAAAAGGCTAGTAAACAGACAATTTCTGGAACTTATTACAAATGAAAGCTTAATGGACTTGAAAAATCTAGAGTTGAAAAATGGAAGTTTAAATGATTTGTTCATACATAGTTCATCATTTACAATGAATGATGGGTTTTATAAATTTTCTTTTTATATGTTTCTTTACGGTGTTCGCTAAAAACGTAACAATTCCTTATTTTACAGTTAAACATTTTCATTTGTGTAGATATTTTTTTTTATAAGAACCAGTAAAGTTTCTCAAGGCAACAATCGTTTTTAATTTTGTTTTATTGCTAGCAGCTGTTAACGTTGTAGAAAACAAGACATCTCAAATTGATTCGTCTCGCTTTTTATAATAAATGTGAAATACCGTTAGCTTCTTCAGTTTTATATTGTGTTGCTTAGTTTATTTAGGAGATTTGATGAAGTCTCTACGTAAAACGTTTTGTTTATATTCAGAGCCACTGCCTAAGACTGTTCCTAAATTTTGGTCAATTTGTGTCTTGTTGTTTTTATAAAGTATTGTTATAAAAAAACAAGGAATACTTTAAGGTAAGCTACATTTTTAGCAACACCATAAATAAAGATGTACTGATGAAGGTTACGTTGCATGACCGAGTCGTTTTAAACTTCATTTAAAAAAAACACGCATAAACTACTAAAGTATTGGAAGTTAATTTTATAAACAAAGTTGAAGTTGCCATTTTGCTTTTTAACTTGTTTTTACGACATAAACCAAGAAAAATTCACAGGTGAGATTTATAAGTGTTACTTTAATAACTATAATCATTACTACACAACGCTCTAGATTTTGAACTTCTTATTCATTTTATTTAAACTATAAATCGACAAATGATGAACTCTTATTCTTTTATGCTTACTGACAATGGGGGTTTTCCCTCCCAAACATGTCTGTTCAAAATGAAGAGTATTGTATACATAATAAGGATCTTAACTATTTTCCTGCTCAATCGTCCTTTTGGCAGAGTACAGTGCTGTAGAATAATGAAGTAGCGGCTATACCTCTTAACTTGATCAAATTTATCAAAGTGCTATTTTAGTAAAAATCACACACATAAACTACTGTAGTATTTGAAGTGAAATTTATAAAAAAGTACAGTAGCGGTTTTACTTCCAAAATTTGTTCAAATTTATTAAAGTTTTACTTAAATAACAATCATACGCATAAACTATTTGAACGGGTGAAAAATGACAAAGTGAAAGACGAGACACATGCGAATCAACACCGGTGCCAAATGACACGGGTGTTTGTCATACAAAAACAAAAAAAAAACATCAGAAAAAACAAAAGTTTCCCATACAATACAATACATTTCATGTTTATTTGCATTCTCTTCTTCAGTTACAAAGAATGAAATTATAACATTAGGTTATATTGAATTGTTTAAATACTTTACTAGATTTTAAGTGAGTCTGATTTGTGAATGTCTAGTGCCTAAATTAGCGATACGTTTTCGCGTTAGACACTAACTATATAAAGATACATTTTTACTAGAGCAAAGAACTAAAAAATTAAGATAGAGTTATGTTACATAGAAGACATGGAAAAACTGAATATAAAAATCAATTGTATTCACACGTACACACCCATATATACATATACATATACACATACATAATTTATATAAACATATACAATGACGTGATAAAAATAAAAATTAGGCCCGCTCAAAATAATTAGTCGTTCTTACTAACAAACAGCCGAGCGCGAGACAAAAAATAAACTGAATGTTCATTTCCTGCGTCTATGGCAATTTTGGCTGAAGAAAATTAAGTTCATTAATTATGCCTTATGGTTTTCAGTTTGTAGGCCCATTCTCCTTCCTTGTTTAAAAGCTCTTCGGTTTAATCTATTGAGCCCGCTTAACTTTTATTTTTATCACTTTTTTTTATAGCGCGCGCTGTTTACTTGTTACATTGCGTTTGTAACGGATTGGTCTTCATTCGACCTGATGAAGGCCTTTTGAAAAGGTCGTAATATAAGTGTTTAGCATTATACGTTGTTTCATCTTCATTTGAAATAGTATTTAAGTTTTATGAAGTAGACGTCTAAGTTACAAGGTGCTTGTAACAAATTTTATCATATACACACATACATATATATTACTAGACACACATATAAACATAGATGCATGGCTACATTTTAATTAATGGAGAGGCTTTGGGTTTCCAAGAGTAATTCTTTAATTTCCTTTTTAAATGAAAAACAGTTTGTTACTCGTTTTAGATTGTATGGGATTTCTTTCCATAAAACAGGAGCTATATAGCTATAATAGTTTGTTTCCCAATATTTGCTCTAAACTGTAGTTTATAAAGATTGTTGTTTGAAACACATCTTTTGTTATATATAGCAATGTTTACTTTTTGCAATTTAAAAATAATATGAATGTCAGTTGCTTATTAAACCACCTGTGAAAAAATTTTAACGACTCAAATTTAAAGATATTATTTGCTGTAAGTAGCAAAGATTGATTAGATGTAGTGCACAGTAAATTTTCCGCGTCATTCTTTATTTTAACTGCGCGTATGCGCATATTCGGTTACCGTGCCGTGTCATAGCACACGTGCCCGTGCATTCACCTTTTTATTGGAAATCCCGTGGAGGGTCACAAATACTGAATAAGTTCAAATAAAATGTCCAACAACACTGTCTAATATATATTTCATACTGCTTTGCTATAGCACACTGAGCTAAACATAAACAGTTAAAAATGAAAGAGTTCATTGTTCATTCAGTCACCATTGGGCGCACCGACACAGTTGTCCCTACAATCGTATACACTGCAGCCAAGGAAGTCTCCAGACGTAACGACTCCTCGTGCTACCAGACTTCTGAGGCCAAGAGAGTGGGTTTGTCCCTGTGCAACGACTCACCCACTATTATATCCTTCACGCACAGGTCACATTGAGCACTTTCATAGAATCACCCCATAGTTCATCATTCATCCTTCATCAAGTCACCCATGATTACTTATCCCCAAACGAAGTCCTGCGGTGATGGGGGAATAGCGAAGCAACAGGTGGAGGTGACCACTGGCAGTTCTAGTAATGATCCTGAACGCAGTTGACCTTTGGACCAGTGGTCGTCCTTTACTGTACCTGGGGCAGCAGAGACGTCCGGCAGCATCCTTGACGACTGAGCAGCCCTATTTATGGCAAGACTGCTCACCCTAGAAAGGGAGAGGCCTAGAAAAGGTGGCCTAAAAAATGCCTGCCCGACATCATCCAGCCAGCTAACCAGCCAGCTAACAGCTAACGCCTCAGTCACAAGCGGCTGGTAGCATTTATTAGTGCATATGGGCCGACTCTAACCAGCACAGAAAAGACGATTGCACAGATTTATGCCAACCTTAGCACTGTATTGAACTCTGTTCCTGCCAGCGATAAGCTAATACTGCTTGAAAACTTTACCGCCCGAGTTGGCTGTGATCACAATCTACTGGAAGGAGTACTCGTTAAAACGGAACTGACAAAATTAGTTCTAATGGCCTCCTGCTGCTGAGCCAGTGCACAGATTAAAACATTGTCATCACAAACACGTTGTTCAGAATGGCAGTAAAGTTCAAAACCTCTTCGATTCACCCCAGAGTTAAAAAGTGGCACTTTATAGATTACGTAATTATCCGTTGGCGCGACATTCACGATGTCCTCATCACCAAAGCTATGCGGGAGGCAAAAAGCTTGGCAGACCATAGGCTTATTCTTTACACATTGAATTTCTTCATAGTCCCCTTCCACCCGAAGCGCCCGAAACTTTCTAGAAGAATATTTAATGTAGCCAAACTTCAGCAGTCTCGATGTCGTGACTCTTTCCAACACGAGCTGGATGAAAAACTGGTTACCATTGTTCCACTGTCTGGTGACCCAAACCAAAAATGGATTAAGTTCAAAGTTCAAAAACAGTTCTTGGCTTAAAGAAACGTAACCACCAGTACGGAAAACGATAGCGCCATTGAACAATTACTTGCCAAGAAGAACAAAGCATTTATGGAGTGGCAAAACAACTCGGGTTCCTTAACGAAGAAGGAGATATTCAAGTTGTATCAGTCTCTAGCCCAAAGGGAAATACGTAGGATGCATGACAAGTTGTGGGAGAAAGAAGCCGTTGAGATTCAAGCCTTTGCTGACTCCAACAACTCAAAGCAATTCTTTACCTCCATCAAAGCAGTGTATGGCCTTCCCAAATCTTGTTGTACGCCTCTGCTCTCAGCAGATGGAGTCACTCTCATCAAAGACAAGGCCACTATCAGAGAAAGATGGAAAGAAACAGTTAACTGCTGAACCGTCCATCCTTAGTTGACCAGACAGTACTTGACCAGACAGTACTTGAACAGATCCTTCAGAGACCAGTCATTGAAGAACTCGACAACCTTCCCTCCATGGAAGATGGTCAAAAGGCCATAAGACAGATGTGCAATGGCAAAGCAGCGGGAAGTGACGGAACTCCAGCAGAAATATACAAGACACTTAGTAACGAGGCTCTTCAGGTATTTCAGCATCTGGGAATAGGAGGAAATGCCAGCTGACCTCTGCGATGCTTCAATCGTCTCCCAATGTAAGAACAAATGACTAAGAGCAGACTGTGGGAACCATAGAAGCATAATTCTTCTCTCCATTGCCAAAAACGTTCTAGCACGGATCATGTTGAATAGACTTTCCCCGGCCCTCGATTGCAGAAAAGAACCTTCCGGACTCACAGTGTTGCTTCCGCCGTAACCGAAATATTGTTGATATGCTCTGTGCAGTCAGACAGTTCCAGGAGAAGTGCATTGAGCAGAACATAAGCCTCTATGCGGTGTTTATAGATCTCATTAAAGCTTGTGACAAGCGGCACTATGGGTCATTCTTGGAAAACTCGGCTGTCCAGCAAATTTTTCCAAGCTGATTCAACTATTCCATGACAAAATGACAGGTGAAGTGTTGACGGATGGGTTGAACAATTCGGCCTGAGAATCAGCCTCAGCAAAATATAGGTTCTCATTCAACCAGTTCCTGCAAGCTTACCTCAGCAACCTTCTATTACTATCGATGACCTGCAACTGAAGAACGTCGAGTCACTTAGATAACTGGGCAGCATCATCTCCAATAATGGCTCTCTGGATAAAAAATATCACAACCAGGATACAGAAAACAAAACAGGCACTTGGCAGGCTCCGCTTCAGAGTCCTTCAAACACAAAAGCATTCGCCTTGCAACTAGGCTCAAAATTTACAATGCTGTAGTTATTTCATTATTGCTATATGGCTGCGAAACCTTGACTCTGCATCGCAGACATGTTAAAGAGCTGGAACATGTATAGTTCCACACACGAGCACTACAATCAATTATGCTGATAAAATGGCAGGATCGGGTCACAAATCAAGAAGTTCTTGACAGAGCCAATTCTTCCAGCATTGAAGCCAAAATCCTTCAAGCAACTCTGTACTGGTCACGTGATTCGGATGGATGAAACTCGGATCCCACGCCAGATCTTCTATGGTGAGTTGGTATCGGCCCACCGTAAGCATGGCCGCATGGGAAGAGATACAAGAATAATTTGAAAACTAACCTAAAATAAACAGGAGTTCATTCCAAGCAACTGGAAGCGGCCGCAGCGGACAGAAACGGCTGGGGAGCGACGATACGAAGCGCTATTGGAAACTTTGAAAACGACCGCTGACAACGCCTTACAGCAGCCCGTGAGCGTAGACACAGAGCTGCGACTTCTGTCCCAATAAGAGAAGGGATTCCGTGCGAGATTTGCAATCAACTCTGCGCCTCATCTTTGGACTTCACAGTCATATGTGATCACACCGCTGACATTATTTCTATTTTCCATTTTTTAACTTTTCTTGTACATGTGCATTTAAGCGCAATGATTTGTCTTCCTCATCTATCGAGGGACAACCTATAAATCAGGATTACAGTAAATCTGGATAATGATTGGCTAGTTTTATGTAATAAACTGACACCGCTTTGATATCTCTAGGTATCTCTCAATCTTAGACTTGATTATACACTGTTAGTCTAATTAGATATTATATACTATACTTTTTATTCATATAGTATATGCTATAAGTATAACATGCAAGACGCAGCCTAGAGATTAGATTAATTAAATTAAAACTTTGATAAGTTCAAAAGAAAGTTTCGTAAAACCGACACGATTTTGTTGTATTACAGTTATATCGACCAATATAAATCATTCTGCCTATGCGAGGGACAGAAAAGTCGGTCAAGGAAAACAAATAGGACCTGCATACGTTTGTGGAATGTTTCTTGGAGAGATTTGAAACCGTTTCAACACCTTGCCTTGTGCTAGTGCATGGTAGGTGCTAATTTCAAGATTTAACTTCCGCCCGTTAAGTACTAGACATGACGATGAATTACCCCTAAGCTATTTTCGAAGATGTACTCCAAAAAACATATAGCATCGTTAGCAAATCCCCAAGTTTTCATGTTTTATAAGTACTGTAACATGTTTATCTAAAAAAAAATTGGAAGGGTCCCGCGAGATTAAATTAATTGTTATCAGCTTGAGCTGTTTTTGCTGTATGCAAGCTTTCTAGAAAACTCAAGGTGATAAAAGTTATTTTAATTTCCCGCTCAAACTTATAACAGCTCTTTAATCTCCCAGGACAGTAAAATATTTTTTTTGACTTCTATTTTAACACGTTGTCTCCTTAGTTTATTTTCTTATTTCTGCGGTTTATTATGAAGTCACCGCATCATGGTAATTGAGATTCACTTAACTGTTTTTCATTTTAAATCTTTTCATTTACCTGAACAAAGTATAAGGATCGGTTGCTGAAAAATTGTGTTTTTTTATAAATCATTTTATCAGAGAGCGTATTTTAAAGTTTTATATTATTATGTATCTTACTAGCGTTTCCCATAAAAATATTTTTCCTTACTGTTTCTTGTTTCCATCTTAAACTGTTTTAGCATGGACTGCCTTTTGTGATGTCAAACTTCTTTTACTTCTTGCTAGCTTGTGTATTTGTTTTCTTGCAATGAACTTTGAACTTGATTAACTCTTTCTCGCTCGTGTGATTGGATACCGATTCACACATTGTTAATTGTAGCTGAACAAATGTTTTTCTTTATTTACTTAAGAGTTAACTAACGGGATTATATCTTTTCAGGTGTTCCTGGAGAAGACACCAACTCATAAACGAGCCACGAAAAATAAAAAATCTCAAGCAGTTAAAGAAAGCTGATAAACCAATACCGAAAAATACAGACCATAATACTTTTTTTGTTTACCCAAGGATTTGCACCAGCCTTGTTTCAAGTTTTTCTTGGGATCATTGAAAATCCCATGAGAAAAAAGAAGCTCTAGAAGCCTATACTGGGATGCCTGTTTGTAAACTGTTTAATTATTTGAAACTATTTTATGAAACAATTCAATTTTGTGTCAGTTGCATAGTGTAAGAGAAGTATACTAGGATCTTAATAAAAGGGTAAAACATAATGAGTACAACCGAATTGTTAATTAGTGATTACACCTCAAGGAACAATAGTCTTTTTGTGCGTTTTAACAACAATTTATACTTATAATGATCCTATTGCAAACTGGTTTCTTTAAAAACTATTACTTTAGGAATTATACTAGTTCTCTCGAAAACTCAAATAACCGAATGATTGTTCAGAATTTTCGACAGGTTTTTAACTGTTCAAAACATACCAATTTTTTGGGTCCTTTCCTATCTTAAAACCGGAAATTGATATCATATTCATCATTTTTGAAAACATCTCAAAGCTGTTTCTCAATTGCAGTACATGCATGATTTTCAAGATGTTTTTGTTTTATATCTTTTTCGGTGGTATTCTTTTCAGAATGAAAAGCTATAACATGACCAATTGGCATGCACAGGAGATAAAAATCAGTTAGGTAATAATTGCCATATAAGATCTATGACTGTTTCAACAATACTAAGTAAAACTTCAAATAGATTAAACTAAATAATCATCTCAGTGTGAAAAGTGAGAATATCAAGTTATCCTGTATGCACTTGTATCGAGATAACACTTAATCACTCCTTGAGTCAATGCGCCAAAGTTAAAAAACCAAGTAAATGATCCATGCCATGCAAAATCTTCTAAAAGGGGAATAGATTAACATGTTCAAATTTTGGAGAGTAAAAATCCTCTAATCAACTTCATTTTGCAATTGTCAAGCCCACGATTCATAACCTTTGTTTACTCCTAGATTTTTACGTATAATTCTGCGACAAACTATTTTTTTTTTGCTTTCATTTGACGTCATGGGAAACGCAAATTGGTTGGCGGCCGTGTTGGAGTCGCTCGCGTGTGAAAGGATATATCATAATTATTTAGCTATTGCCTTTTTGCCCTTCAAAATGGAGAATTCTTCCGGCAATAATGCCAATAAACCTATAGACGAATTCTCTAAAAACATTCCTGTCTTATCAGAATACATGAAAAGCTTGATCTACATGTAAAACTATGTTATGTGAAAAACATTTCTCGATTTGGAACCGACCCTTACAGCGTTCCAAGTAATAGTTTTGATGCTGTACTTTTGCAGCTGATCGAAGCTACGGACTTGGTTAGCTATACAATTCTTGACACTATCTGCTATACTAAAGACCAATTCAAAGCTTACAAAAATTTAGAGGCATATAATGAACTGGTCTCTGGTTTTGTAACCTCCATCAGAGGTCTACTCATTTTCGAAAAGTTTGTTGTTTTTGGAAAAAAAGAGGTGATATTCGAAAAAAATGAATGACTCTCCAAACTCCATCTGGATTGTTACTGAAGAAAATGGCCAGCAGCCATTGTTGTGGATGCAAAGCTAGACTTGATGAAAAGTGCTGTCGTGTCACAAGTGTGCTCTTTTACATAGAAGCTTGGATGGGAATTCACGGGAAACTAACATGCGTCCAATTTAAATGTACTTGGATTCTTCCCACGTTTGTGAACGATGTACGTCTCATATGAAACCAAGCAACACATAAAATTCAAGTCTGCTCGAGAGCTCAAACAAGAGCTAGACAACAAAATTGACAGCGGATCTAAAGAAAGTCAAATTTTAAAACCAGCCCTAACAATTTTAGCCCCTTCTTCAGATGAGATGAACTTGCTTTACGAAAGTTTGAATAAATGTAAGGTCGAGGTTGTTAGCATGCTGACCAATTTGTCACCAAAAGTTGCTCAATCCCAATCATTATTGATTTATAAAACCAGTCAAACTTAGAGCTAAATTATGCTGAAATATAACTGTTAGTGCCATTTCAGGCTCCCTGTAGTGCGAGGCCACTAAGGCACAAAAAACCATATGTAAGAAAAAAGATGGCGGCCAGCATGTTTTGGGGCTGGCATTTAAATTTGTCATTGTGTTTAAGTTCTAACGCC
>JAOTRI020151491.1:0-10186 GCA_028564885.2 Zoanthus sanctaehelenae
TAAACAGGCAATGATTGGGTTGTTTTGAGTGGTGTCACTCGATGAAGATATTGTTATCATAGTAACTGATTACTGAATAGTGAATAACCTGCAAGTCTAGTATAAAACAATTTTTGACGTCATTGTAAGTATTCGAGAGGAACTGAATAAATTATGTTGAATGTTTTACACTTTGCACATATTTTGACATTGTATTTAAAAGCAACATCGAATACTTACAAAGTTGTTGACAGTTCAACTGACCAACGACGATATAACCGTGTAAATTGATAATTTCAATCATATTTGTTGCGACAAAGCGCGTACAACGGCAAGCACAAGAAATAGAAACATCTTCCTTTTCTTTTGCGCTTATGTTCGTTATGCTTGTTTCACCACTGTAAAGACGAACGTGGTTGGCATAGTTGGTAAGATTTCTTGCTTTCCAACCACGAGGTTCCCAGTTTGGTCCCGGCACTTTGCCGAGACTCGAATATTTGTGTGACCTTTATTTCTGCTGAAGCCAACTCAGCTTTCCATCCTTCCGGGGTAGGTAAATGAGTACCAGCGTCTGCTGGGAACTAACCTGCAATGGATTAGTGTCCTCTCCAGGGAGAGTCAAAAACTATCATCCGTTTAACACTACGGAATCCGAAGAAAAGCGCCGGCCCCATGGGCCATTAGGCTCGTTTTAGTTTTCACCATTGTGAACATGCGTCAGACAAATATAATCAAAGAACATAATACACAGTGCAATATGCGCATGCTTGTGATTTTTGATTTTACCAGTATGAACCAGTCTTAATCCCCTGTTCAGAACAAAGTCTAATTTTTGGATGTCACTCCGACGATCATGCGATCCGTATACGACCAGTAGTTTGAGTCCATATCGTATGGAGAATTAAAAGATTCAAGAATGTCACAAACGTTTTGGTACCCACGCGATATATGGGAAAAGTGGTTCAAATCCAAAAACCTAAACGCCAAATAAAAGTAAATAGAGCAGTATATTGTCACTATTAATCACAAAATATTCTCAGATATCGCTTGCTTTTTAATTATGACAAATACATACATAAAAAAACAACTCAAAAAACCCTAAAATAAAAAAAAAACTTGTTAATGGTTGTTTCATTTTCTTTTTATTTCTTGATCATGCATTTCCTGTAATATAAAAACACATTGCTGAAAATATCTCTAGTTTGAAATCAGCCAAGGACAACATCCGACGAAGGACTAAAGTCCGAAACGTCAGTAAGTATTCTTTCTTTTAGTAAAATCCAACAAGTGGTCTATTATCAATGCTGTGTGTCTGATTGGTCGAGCAACTACTAGGCTACTTGTTAAATCCCACTAGTAGCGAAAAGCGCCGGCTTTGAAAACCAAATCAATAACTTTAACTAGCTATTGACTCAGAGCCTATTCGGGCTGGAGGAATAATTGTTTATTATACGGCGGTGTATAATTTAATTATTTGTTGCCTGCAACATTGCATTTAACAAAGCTGAAGTTGAATCGTGCTTTATTCAGGCAACATCGCGCAAAGCAAGTTTTCTTTTTTTTAAAAAAGGACTTCTTGTTGAAAGCCGTTTTGATTGTTGTAATGTTGCATAGATAAGCACGCCACGCAATCACACCGTGTGTCCACCTCTAAAATATTTGTTGCGCACAATGTTGCATAAAATGTTGCATCGTGTGTCCGCTCCTTGAAACACTGTGCAACATTGCGAGCAACAAATTTTCTGGAGGTGTACCCACAGTGCAACAAAATCACGCAACATTTCTCGTGATAGCGCAACATGCTTGCCGATGCCACATTACAACAATCAAAATGGCTTCCAACAAGAATACCGTTTGAAAAAGAAAACTTGCTGTGCGCAATGTTGCAAAAGTAGAGCGTAATTCATCAATTTCAGTTTTGTTGCGTGAAAAGTTGCATATGCAACATAATTAATTGCTGGAAACACGCTGAAACAATTGTGTTGAGCGCAACGTTGCATAAAATGTTGCATCGCCTTTACAGTTCTTCACTATATTATTCTAAATAAGAATTTATGTATATCTATTAGAATCTGAAAATATAACTTAATATAAAATATAACGTTTTCGAATGGTAGCGTTGATTTTTTGTGCAATATCAAAAATCTTTCAATCAAAAAACTGCTTCAAAAGTTAGAAATGTTTAAAACTTTGGGAAAAAAACTCTTTCAAACGTCGTGAATATTCAACTAACCGCATACTTTTGATGTATGAAAATGCATATCTCTTTGCATATAATGTAAGTAAAGTGATGAAGGCCCGTAGCCAGGATACTTCGAGGGGGGGGTTCTAGGCGTTGGGTCCAGGGGCCCGCCTAAGGACCCCGGTGGGGAGAAGAAGGCAATGTGACAATTCTGTCGTCATCATCTTCAGAGAATGCGATTGGTCAAATTGCCTAGACAACAAGCCTTGATAATATTCATTATTCATGAGGCTACAGACACGTCGTACGACCAGGAAACGGCTCGAACGCTAGTAATAAACAGTGCAAAAATGCCGCATAAGTCTGTAAAAAATTACAATAGGTTTGATTTTTGCTAAGGGGATTGGCTGGCAAATGGGGGATTCGCCGAAAAGGGGGGTTCGCCCGAACCCCCAAACCCCTCCTTCCTGGCTACGGGCCTGGTATAAAAATCAAAACAAACTTTAAATTATTTAAGAATCTTTGAGTTTCAATTCAAGTTCTAGCATTAAACTCTTGATTTAGTTAAAGCTTCCTTTGGTTTATTCGGGAACAAGTCTTCCATTATCAAAACTTTTGCTTGTAGTAAACGATTTTACTAGCTAGTCATGTTATTTCTGCGTATCAAAGTTTAATGAAGCTTTTTAAGAAGGCTGCTAAGGTGACAACAAAGATAAAATTCAAACAATAGCAATCTAGACATTGAGTTTTGCAGGATTTTAGATTTCAGCACTTTTGAAAAATATTAGCCCTTTTAAAACAGCTCTCTATGAACAAAAGGTTTTGAATTTTACAATTAGTGCTTTTTTAACAGAAGAATATGTACCACACCCTTACGCATAGCGAGTTGTTTGACAGAAAACCTAACAAAGAACGCGAACCGAGAAAACAGCTGTTGGTCCCGACATTCGAAGCAACAGGTGGTAAACACAACGCAGCCCCTCCCCCTGCGTTATCATTTTTTGTACTACTTTTTGTTGATAACTGTTTTTAAGAGAACGATACACGCATATTGCAAACTCGCCGAATGATAACTTACGAACACTCAGAGAGTTGCGTAGAATTTCACAAAACTTATAGAATTTGGACGGTTAAAGCGAGAGTGTTGTGTTTGTGTGATTTCTGGCGTTAACAAGACATTTACAATTTCCGGGATAGACATCAAAATGTAATCCCCTGTCTACTCCTGTGGTGAGCACATGCGCAAACCTGAGGCGGGCAAATCGAGATAGGAGAGATAGGTGTGTGTGAGTAGAACTGCTGAAGTGATTGGATTTTCTCGCTAAAATGGGTAAGAAATAATTTTGAACGTTTTAAATGATAACCAACCCTAGGTGATTATTTTTAGCGAGGCGATTCATTCTGAAGAGTTGGTAAGTTTGCTTTTTTCACGATTTTCATGACATGCTTTCTTCTTTGTTCGGCGACCATTCAGCCGAATTAATCGTGTAGAAATTTAGTAAATGCTACCAGGAACTTCAACATTTTAAATACTTAATAGAATTTTTAGTAATTTCGTCGTTTGCTAATTGTGAGTCCCTGTTTTTATTTTATGGTGGCTGGCGTTCTTTTCCTGTAATGAACCATTAACGCTGTATCAAAAGCGGTAGGTCATAGAATATTTTCACTACTATAAATTCTCAGAGCTTTCCAAAAGCAATATTTTTAGTTTGAGCTACTGATGCTGCTTTTGGTGATTGTTTGACAATTCAATATCTTCTGCAGAGTGCAAAAGGAATGGAAGGTTACGTAGGTTTTGCCAATCTCCCTAACCAAGTTTTTCGAAAGAGTGTTAAGAAAGGCTTCGAATTTACAGTTATGGTTGTAGGTGAGTTCTTGACATGTTCATAATATAATATGCAAATACAAGTTCTAATCAACATATTTGTCCGTAAACTTGATGTTTTTATCGTGGAAAACAGTCATATAGATTCCTAAACAATGAATGATTTTCGGTCGTAATACAGGTCCATAGCTTTTCAATCGTCTAAAAGGAATCTTGCAGGTGAAAATGTGGAATTGCTTCACGTTTATTCATTCATCTTTCACTGGCTCTGACAGCAGGAAATTGTTTGGATTAAGTGGTTATGTTGGTTTGTGGGTAAACGGAAAGGATTTTTCAGTTTCCTGCATTTGGTTTGTAAAATTATAAAAGCGTCTATTTCGATAAATTTGAGTCGTAAGTGAAGTTTATTATCTTGAGCGTACCAACCAAATATTACAGTGATGATAACATGTTAAAATGTTGCTGTAAACATGATGTATTGTATGTTTATCAAATAGAATGAGTGAGAGTTGTTTACAACACTAAATACTCATTTCTCGAACAATACTGTAGAATGTTAACATCTGCTTTTTGTCACGTACGATTGTATTTGATGGAACCAATGCAATTCAGGAGCTAGACAGACAAGTATTTTAAAATTCGGGAGTCGGGCTATCTTTGGTACTATTAGCTGTTATTGAACAAAATAGTACTAAAAACTTCATAATTGGAAGCACAATTTTGTTTGATGCAGACCTTGAAAAGGTGTTCCGGAAGTGTTAAGTTTTCACTTTCTGGCTTTCCTAATCAAGTGAAAGAAAACACGAACTGACGAAGTCGAAAGCTAAATAACTCAAAAATTTGGGTTTTCGTAATAAGTTTTTCGGCATAATTTCCATATTGAGGCCTACTTATTTATGCATGCAGTTTCATAGTCTGTAACTACAGTAGAAGTTAGGGCCTGGGTAGGGCTGAGTTTGTATGATTAAACAATAATAGACCTTAATACGAAAATTTTTACCAGAATATATTAAGTTTAAGATTCGGTATAAAAATAGCTTGTAGAATTAGCATGATTTGTTGTGGGACATATAAATGAATTGTTGACTTGTAATAAATTCTGTAATGTTTCCTCAACTTGCCAACTAACAAATTTTCAAGTTTATCTTTTTGGTAAATCATTTTAAAATGTAGCAAGTTGGGTTTAAAGTTTAGTATCGTGCTGTTCGTTTGATATTTTCCATCTTAAAACCAATATATTTTCACTTCCTGTGTCATAAGCTTGATGTAATTACTTATTGTTATTTTTAGATAAAGTGAGGGATTTTTACTCTTGATAAAGAATATTGTCTAGACAAGAGATCTTATCAGTAGTTGTGTGTAGATAATGCCCTGTTGAAACAGGTGACCAAGATCCACTTGAGTTATAATTTGGACATTAAATGAAGAAAACAAAAAAATGTGAAACAACTCTAATATATTATGATAGAATAAAACTCAATTTGTTGTCGAAAGAAGCATTAGATCTTACAAAAGTATACAGTAAATAATGTTGATGTGCTTTAATCATCATCTTTGTGTTTTACACCTGGACTTGGTTGAGCTGTTTTCTATTCTCTACCATATCAACTGCCTTACTCCAGGTCTTCTTTTACCCACCTACGTACTGGCCTTCTACCTTCAACTGCCTTTCACCTGTTCTTCTTTGGCATACCTACTGGTCTTCTACCTTCAACTGCCTTTCTCCTGTTCTTCTTTGGCATACCTACTGGCCTTCTACCTTCGACTGCCTTTCTCCTGTTTTTCTTTGGCATACCTACTTGTCTTCTACCTTCAACTGCCTTTCTCCTGTTCTTCTTTGGCATACCTACTTGTCTTCTACCTTCAACTGCCTTTCTCCTGTTCTTCTTTGGCATACCTACTGGCCTGCTACCTTCCACTACCTTTCTCCAGGTTTTATTTGGCCTACCTACGTACTGGCCTTCTACCTTCCATCACCTTTCTCCAGGTTTTATTTGGCCTACCTACTAGCCTGCTACCTTCCACTACCTTTTTCCAGGTTTTATTTGACATACCTACTAGCCTGCTACCTTCCACTACCTTTTTCCAGGTTTTATTTGGCATAACTACTGGCCTGCTACCTTCAACTACCTTTCTCCTGTTCTTTTTTGGCATACCTACTGGCCTTCTACCTTCCATCACCTTTTTCCAGGTTTTATATGGCATACCTACTAGCCTGCTACCTTCCACTACCTTTCTCCAGGTTTTATTTGGTCTACCTACTGGCCTGCTACCTTCAACTGCCTTTCTCCTGTTCTTCTTTGGCATACCTACTGGTCTTTTACCTTCCACCTCCAGCTCCACTGCTCTCCTAAGTATTCTGTTCTCTATGTTTTACATTAGCAAACCATCTCAACCTTGTTTTACAGTACTGATAAAATATAAATATTTTATACTGTATTATTAAAATGATTTTAATTTGTCATTTTAGTTGATATAGCAGTTTTTGCTTTCTTTATTAATTACATTCCCAGGGGAGAGTGGTCTTGGAAAATCCACATTATTAAACTCTCTGTTTTTGACTGATTTGTACACTCCATCATCTTATCCAACTGTTGAAGAGAAAATGAAAAAGACTGTATCGGTAAGTGCTGAAACTAGAATACGGTAAACACTATAATTGGCTCCTGGAGAGCTTATTAAATTTCACGCCATCCAGAGGATGGGCTTATTAGAGAGGGGGCTTATCAGAGAGGAAGGGGGGGGACTTATTTAAAACTTCCTGATAAAATGAAGTCACTATTTGTTTAATATTAAAATCTCACATTTCTTTAATAACACAAATATCTAATTCTGCCTAAAATTTTTATCTCTGAGGCAACCAATATTTTCATTCAAGACAGTATCACATTGTTGTTCCTGGAACAACCCTGGGGGGTAGACAGACAGACAGAGAGACCATGTTTTTTTATTTGGCGTCGTATACAAAAAGCTCATAAATGTTTATCCAAACAAGCTTAAAATATAAACTACATTCCTAATCATAGGTGAATAACAAGCTATTAGATTAACATGGGAGGAGGGGTGTTAAGTTCTAAGATACGTCCTTTTTGCTGTCTTTCTCTTTCCTTTTTTCGAAGCATTCAAATACATGTTTTGCTATTTGTTTCTGTATTTTAGCATTTCTGCTAGTGGGATTTATTTGGAACATGAATATTTTGATAGGTGACATCCTGCTTGTTCTTATTCTGTATTCTTTTTCTAAATAATCTAGTAACGAATCTCTTTTTTCCTGGTTAGTGGGGCATATATTTAGAAAATGGTGTTCATCCTCCATTTATATTTTACAAATTGGGCAGATTTTTTCTTAAGGTTTCTTAAACCGTCTCGAGTGACGTCTTGTCTCTATGTCTAATTTGTGGTTGCTTAATCGCAGTTTTGTTAGAGCTATTCTGTGTTGCGTATTGGTGACCTGGTGTAGGTAATCTTCACATTTCTAATTGTCTATCGTTTTGAATTTCCTATAGGTTCTCATTCTGTTGCTTTGCTTAGCATCTTTTCTAATGTCGTTATTTATTTCATCTTTGTAGTTCGATATCCTTGAGTGGTTGCCTGATCATGTTCATAATTCCTATGTCCGCATAGTGCACTTTCATCCAGAATTCTCCTAACCCTATCTGATCCAATAGACTTTTGATTTTTTTGCTCCAGCAAGCTTTATTTTCATTCCATTTAATGTCATTGTATGCTATTTGGGATAATTTGGTTAACCAGAACTTAAAACTCCTACATTGGGCTTCAACTCTCATTGGAAATCTTCCTGTCTCTGCCCTGCACACATTATTATTGCAGTATTTATTTACTCCAAGCAGCCACTTTAGAAATTTATTTTGGACTAAGGTTCATGCAAAATTATTATAATTTAATTTGTAATGTGTGATAATGCCTGCACTTGAAAATGCACGTCTAGATGTTGTCACCAAATATCGCTTCAAGGTTTAGGTAGTTCCAGATGTTATAGTTGCGTGAGTTCGAGGAATGCTTGCTAATCTCTTTCAGTGCAATAGCTTTTCGGGGCAAGGTTCTTACTGTAGCCTCGATTCTATGTAGCCTCGATTCCATTGCCTACATTGATTGATCAGGTTTTAACGCTTCGTGATCAGGTTTTTTTGCAAAGCTTTGTTGTAATTTTCTTAGCGATCAACCAAGTGGAGAAAGCTAGATTATTGAAGACACATGGAAACCTGCGCCCTTAAAACAAAAATCTAAAAAAAAAAAGTTTCTTTGGAGCTAACATTAACAATGCACTAAACGAACACACTTACATAACTACTAGTTTCTTCAATATTATTCATAATCTTTTGTGAGCCAATCACACCATCCATCCCGATGTTCAGCCAGGCTACGTTTGATCTCTCTTCCTTCCCCTGCCCCCTTTTTCCGTTTAAACTCCCTTCGATGACATCCCTTAGGAGACTCTGGTGTCTCAAAACGTAGTCAATCCACTTCTTCTGCCGGTTATAGATGGTCGAGATCAATGTTCTTTTCTCTCCAATCCTTCGCATTACTTCCTCATTTGTCACTTTTTCCGTCCAGCTAATCTTTCTCATTCTCCTCCAAGACCACTTCTCTAAAGTTTCCAATCTCCTGATATCTTCCTTTTTCAGTGTGTGTCTACGATTCTGACCCATACAAAAGTACACTCCTTTACTTAAAGGCAACCTTTACTTAAAGGCAACCTTTACTTAAAGGCAACCTCGGTGGTCTTATCTTTGTACTGCAGTAGCCGTTGCTTTTCAGAGTACTCCCAAGTTATTTTAAGCTTTTAAGTTGTTCCAAATTGTTACCATTCAGTTTGATCTTGACACCATCTTTGCCGTTCTTGTTGATATTCCTCACCTTCGTTTCTTTTTACGTTAATTTTTTCAGACTGTCCATTATTTCTTGTAATCCCTTCTCTGATTCTGCTAACAGGGTTTGGTCATCCGCAAATCGCTCTGCTTTTACCATCTGACTGCCAACCTTCACCCCCTTTTCACAATTATATAGTGATGTCCTGACCATTACTTCCGCGAATACATTGAAAAGAGATGGTGACATCAAGCAGCTCTGGCGCACCCCTCTACCAATCACTGCTGGTTTCGACTCTCCATCTTTTTGTTCTTACTGTTGCAGTAAGACAGTTTAGTATGTAGTATGGCTTGATATTTTAACGAGTCTTGTAGTATTTTAGTGAGCCCAAAAGGCGAGTTAAAATACACAGGACGAGTAAAAATATCAAGCCATACTACATACTAAACTGTCTAATAAGTGATTTATTATCATGAAGAACTAGAACTAAAAACTGCCACGCGCGTGGTAAAACAAGTTTTCTGGAGTAAGAATATCACAAAATGTGCAATACGGCTGGATATCTGTACTCGCCCCAGACCTCTCATGGTGTTATTTGTATGGTTTTTCGTGCACTTGGATAATAACAATCTATTTCATAACAATCCCACAGTTGGTTTCGGCCCCATTAAATCCTGCACCACTTGAAGAGCAATTCAGGTGGAGCTACCCACTAAGTGAGCACAGTAACGAAAACAACGAAGAAGTATAATTCTGCGCGATACTTTAATTCTTAAGGAAGTTTTTATGCAAAGATTCTAAGATTAAATTCTTGTATAACTAATATTTCAAAGACAGTGTCAGTGGTGTTTGTAAAAAATTGTACAATGATTTTAGCGCATACTTATTTAGTAAATGTTTGACCCATTGCAGTTGAGAGATACACAATATCTGTCAAGCTAGGAGAGGTAGGGAACCCGTTGACGAAATTGTTTGTCCGTCTTGTTGGTGACAAAGGAGAGAGCAGTAAAATTGTTTTGAGACCTGCCGGAGTTCATTTGGAAAAATTTGAGGAAGGAAAAGTGTACAAGTTCACAGTAGAGATGCCAGACGTTGGACTGGTGAGTTTGATTTTTTTAGTAATCAACAAACCTGTACTATAATTACTACTTATATTACTCTCGAATTTTTTTTAAGAGTACACTCTTTTTTTTTTATAAGAACGTCTTATTTTTGGGCCGAGGCTGAACGTTCTTAAATCTTTTGGGGATTTCAGCCTCAAATGTTCTTAAAATGTTCTTAATATAAACATATGTATTTGGTCTACCTATGTGTACTTAAAATGAAAATTTAAATGTAGTCACTGGCTACTGCATGTCCAGACACTTTAT
>JAOTRI020151502.1:0-20502 GCA_028564885.2 Zoanthus sanctaehelenae
ACAAGTTGGCTTACGAACCATACGAAGACAACTGATGTGAAATTTATGACCGCATTCAGTAACTGTTTCACCTTCTATGGTAGGCTCGTAGCATATATAACATTCGCTGTTATAAGATTTAGCAGTCATTGTTTTGTTTACTTCCTAACAATTCAACTTTATTTTACATTTTTAATACATAATCCTTCAGATTTCTCGAATGATAAAAATCTTTCTGCGCAGAATGATCTCTCATCTCATTGGACCTTCATTGGACATTACTTCATATTTATTAGGCGGCACGCTAAATGCATCTTTTATATAAAAATCTCGCGCATGCGCAGAAGATTTTGTCCTAGAACCCGCATAATACAGACCTTAATTGGGCATTACGTCATATTTATTAGACATTCACGCTAAATGCATAAAAATCTCGCGCATGCGCAGAAAAATCGGGCCAGAACCGGCCTTTTACATATCTAAAATTAATGGCAAGAAAGTCAGTACAGTTTTATCTCTCAAATAACACAAATTACCACAATTATTCAAAATTAGTCATTGAATTCGAACTAAACTATTCTGGGTTGAATTACCAGATTCAAGCAGATATTCAACATATGTCCCATTATCAGTGACAAATAACTCTGGATATTTATATTGTCTAAAATCATGATAGGTAAAGATATTCTAAGAACATTTCAGACTTATATAACGAAAATGTTCACGAAAGTTCAGGCTTAGTTGAAAAAATTGTCGTTCTTATAAAAAAACGAGTGGACTGTTCTACGAACTGTGTGAGTTCAATTCGTATTTTGAGGGTAAACTGAAGACTCGTCATCCATGACTGCACAAGTTTGTTAAAAGTTCACGAACTTCTGGAATTTGTTGCTTTCTTTCAGTAAAGAGATTTTAAGAACATGTTTAAGAACATTTCAGACTTATATAATGAAAATATTCACGAAAGTTCAGGCTTAGTTGAAAAATTTGTCGTTCTTATAAAAAAACGAGTGGACCGGCTGTTCTACGAACTGAGTGAGCTCGTATTTTGAGGGTAAAAAAGACTCGTCATCCATGACTGCACAAGTTTGTTAAAAGTTCACGAACTTCTGGAATTTGTTGCTTTTTTTGTTTGTATTATAAGATTTCTTTACTATTAATTTGTCCCAAAAGTGGACTCTTCAAAAGACTCATCACACTCGTCATCCATGTCTGCACAAGCTTGATAAAAGATTCATGAACACTTGTAAACCTCAGCAGCTATGAAGCAAAAAAGTATCGGTCCTGTGATAAGTGCTTCAGGCCGACGGTGTGCCCGTTATAACGTGTTGTAAAATAAAATAAGAAATCTGTAAATCTAACAGCGAGAATTGAATCCCTGGCCCTTATGCATTAAAAATGCGGAGTCTGCTCGTGTCTCAAAGTTGTCAGTTACGTAACATTTCTTTTCTCATCAATTACGTGATCAACATTTTTCACTCATCTAGCAAATGCACTTCCACTTGTGTTAACATGAACATTATTATGTAAATGATTAATAACATGCTACATTCAGTCACACGTTATGATCACGTGAACACGTGTAATACTGTTTAGAGTAATTTTACTAAGAGCACTTCCGTTGGCGAGTTCAAGTTGTATTGTTATCTCAAGCAACTATCAAAGTCCATTTACCCATTTCGTGCTGCATGTTTCCCGGCAACGAAGCATACAGCAGGTTATGTTATGGACCGGCAAATAACAACATCAGAAATGAATTGTAACTCAGTGTGATAACAATGGTCCAGAAAACCTAAAGTTTGATAATAAAAGATTTAAAACTTACTTGTTGTTATTCTTTGTTAGTTAGTATATTATATACAATAAAACACTAAAGTGACCTAAACCTCGAGGAAAGCAGTATGTGCTGTTTTCTTCCCCCTTACCTCCCCCTCCTGGACGGCCCTGTTTCCCTCGACTCCACCTCGGAAAACATCAACGATCTCGGGATAACAAAATATACTGTTTGCCTTTATCGGCGGTCTCATTCAATTCAAAAAGTAGCCGGTTTTTAAAGAAACCTACAACAATTATGCAGAATTCTGCTACTTTGATTGATCTTATTCTTGCTTCCAATACGAATTTGGTGCAAAATGCAAATATTAACTAAGCCCTGTTCAATCAGAGATCCGATGATCTTGTTTATGTACAACTTCGTCTAAAGAAAGATCTGCCAAAGCCTGTCTACATACCAACTCGGAGCTTTAAAAGCTTTGATCAACGCGCTTTTCAAGATGACATTGCTAGTGCACCTTGGTCTGTTGTTGATGTATTTGTTGATGTGGAAGATAAACTAAATGCATATCATCTGATCTTCAATCAAATACTCGATTTTCATGCTCCCGTCAAAGACATTAAAATGCGTAGTTGACCTAATCCTTATGTGAATGAGGAAATTCGATCCCTAATGCGAAAGAGGGATCGCTGGCGAAAATTAGCCAGAATAACCAATAGTGCATTAGCATGGTCTGGGTATAAGTTATTTCAAAGAGAAGCAAAACATCCGAACGTTTTGAGGAACAGATCAGAAATTATCCCAAAGATATAAGGTGTATATGGAAGACCATAAAATCGTGCAATCCTTTGAAATCAGTTGACCGAAATACATATATTAAAGACGAAAAAATGGTCTCAAATGAGTTCAATACTTTTTTTACATCATTCGGACAAAACGCTATTCAAAACATCAAGACTCTTGCTGAACAATGCAATTACGACCTTTCAAAATTGTCTTTTGTTCCAAGGAGTTATACACCAACACAACAATTCTCATTCACAGACGTTAAATGCAACGAAATTGAAAAGCTAATTAGTTCAATGCCCTTTGGTAAAGCTTGTGGTAACGATAAAAATATAGCAAGAGTTTTAAAGTGCTGCCTATCGTCTATTGCTCCTACTTCAACGATTATTATCAATGCCTCATTAACATCTTCCACTTATTTGGAAAACAGCTGAGGTAACACCTATCCTTAAACAAGGAGATTACAAAAAGCCGTTTCTATCAAAGGTTTGTGACCGAATTGTTCTTAATCAATTTGTACCATATCTCCAATTGTAAAAGCGATTATCGCTAAAACAAAGAGGGAACAAACAATTTCATTCCAACGACACTTCTCTTGTACACACTATTGATGCTTTCTTTCAGCCAGCAGATAAAACGAAAACAACAGCGGTTGTGCTTTTAGACATGAGCAAGGCTTTTGATAGTATCTATAACAATATTCTTTTGGATGAATTATGCAATTTTGGTGTTTCAACTGTTGCTCTTCGATGGTTTAATAGTTATACTTGTCAAATAGGAGTCATGCATGACATAACATGATAATAAGCTTTATTGACATTTTCAGTATTGTCAAAGCATTTTTAAAAATTTCAAAAATATAATGCAGTTTAATTTACAACAGTAACAGACTTAAAATTGTCTAAAATATGAGCATTATATAAGAGTTGATCTTATTTTGATTCAAGAATATATAAACAAAGCAATGCCTTGGTAACATTCTGAATAGTCGGGATTTAAAATAGTAAAAGTTTGATTTTCTTGAGAAAGGGCTGATAGGTTAATTTGCCGATTTTGTCATTGAGCATTTCAAGTAAGTTTTGTCTTAGATCTCTGTATGCAGGGCAATCACATATTAAATGGGATTCTTCTTCAACATCGGTTCAGTTCCATTTCGGACACATATTGGGCAAAATCGATGTTCAAGGGATAATTTTCGATTTGATATCGTCCGCTTGTTCAGTCATTAGGTTGTGATTACTTACTCTTAATTTAGTTAATGGCTTTTTTAGTTTTTCATTTTTAGTAACGTTTAAATATCGTTCAGATTTATAATTACTTTTTATTTTAGAGTATAACTCATGAAGTTTACGTGGTGAGTTAGATAAAATATTACTTCATATCTCAATAAAATATGTTATATCATTTTCTTTGTAAAGCTTTCTTTATATTTCGATTCCCTTATGATATTTTGGTTAAAATTTTACCGACATAACAATGAATGCTCTTGTGCCCTTTTTTGCAGAGTTTTCCCGACAGTATAAAGTTTGTTTAAGCAAGAAAAATAAAGGTCACGTAGCCAAGCTTTTTGACACGTAGTTGTGATGAATAGGGTTAGGGTCAGTCTTTAGTCAGGGTTAGGGTTACGATTTGGGGGATGGGGTTGGTTTTCAGGTCTAGGGATATCTTGTTCACCAAGGCAAAGTCTGGAGCAAGGTAAATCACATGACTAGCCTTCCCACCCCGACTCAGTACCTTAATGAGAATCTTTGTTGTCCTGTCAAGTCCTGTGACTCAGCCCAACTAAATAAAGTGCTGTGAATACGATGTTATTTGAAATTAACCACCCCCTATACTTGCTGGTTTTGCAATTTTTTTAAAAAAGTCCCATTAGTCTGAATTTACAAAGTCCCTACCCCCCTAACTCAACATTCTATGTTTGGTTTTCAATCAAACTTTGTGGATATATTCAAACCCATGAAACAAACTTGTTCATACACTTTGTAGATAAAAAAGATGATATATACCTGAAAATATGTTTTTTTGTTCACCCTTTCCCTACTACACCGCCCTCAACCGCCCGTAGAGTATAGTACTAAGTTAACAAATTCAATCTTTCTGAAACTTTGGTTTTAAAGCAAACTTAAGTAGTTTCTCTAAGTTTGGAAAGCCAGTGATGCAAGAATAAACTGTCATTTCTGCAGAAAGCCATTAGTTGAAGTGCAAAAATTGAAAAAAATACCGTTTTGCGTCGTATTTGAAACGGGAAAATCAACAATGTTTGTCCTTGGATTTTTTGATGAAATTTTCATTCCCAGCAAACAAAACAGCTTTCAAAACAAAATTTAGACCTAGTACTGAGATATAGTGTATTTTTTCAGTTTACGGATTGAGCTACAGCCGTTTTTTGTGCCAATCTTGCCCCAACGTGTTTCCCGCCATTTGCACAACCCAAATGCATTCTGGGAAGCCCAAAAAATTTTGGCGAGGACAGACAGTGTTCCCTTCACGGAGTTCTGCCAAAATTTTATGCTTGAAGTGTTATTCAGTCGTCAAAGCTTCCAAAAATGCATTGGCAACTCAATGAATTTGCCTCTTATCGAACTTCAAAGCCAACTTCTTTTGGCGCCTGTGGAAGCTCAACGAGTGGAAATATGCAGTAAAAATCGCTAGAAAGTGTGACACCTCGCTGGTTACTTTCAGCAAGTAAGCCCAAATGCTATCTTCAAGCTTCATGATGCTATCCAGTAGTGAAGAGAGGCAAAAACGGCTCGAAAATTAGCAAAAATTCACTTTTAACGGCGGCTACAGCAGCGACAAGACACTTCAACGACGCTATTGCCTCAGATACTAAAAACACAATCCCTGGGAACTACACAACGTTGAATGTTTCCATGGCAAAGCCTAATGTGGATTAGAGAAAGCTAATTGATTGTTTTGATACAAAAAATCGTTCAAAATCGCAAAACGTCTTGGGTGGGAAAGGGTTAACAATCGTATTTTCGTTGAAATCACGAAGACAAAAAAATTTTTTTAGGTTTTGTTTTCCCATTGCAATTTCTAAAGGAAGCCTACCCATTTCAGAGCTGCTTGCAAAATTGGATGCTTTTTTGTTGAGAGATAAGAAACTCCTACAGAAACGAAGGTGAGCTTTTTCTGTTGGTTTTTCTCCCAATGTTCAAAATCAATCTTATTGTAGATACCCCATACCTCAGCACTGTATGTAAGAATCGGCATAATCAAAAAGTCAAAAATTTTGTTTGCTGTATCAACAGGAAGACGCAATAAATTAAATCGCTTTTGAAAAGCTCCCATTGCAAATAATTTAGATTTTTCTCTCAAAACGTCGATGCCATCAAAAAATTTGCCGTTGGATGTCAGTTTTTAAATGCCAAGATAAGTATATTCAGCTACAGTATCCACAAAGTTTTTATTAATAAAGAACTTGTATTTATGTTCCTTCCTTAACTTCTTTTGAAATACAACAACTTTTAATTTTGTTTTCTTTAAGTTCACAGTTAGCTTCCATTCGTTGCAAAAGTTGTTTCAAATATTTAGTACATTTTGAAGACCCGTTTGAGTGTAAGATAAAATCACAAATCATTAGCGTATAAAAGTGTACTTAATTTAGTTCCGTCCGGTAAGATAAAAGGATTAACTTTATCTTGTTCTAACGAGACAGGTAACTCGTTAATTGCGTTCGACGTTAGGAGAACGGAATCATAATCTTACGCAGGCGGAAAAAAGCTCGATTTTGTGCACGTGGTTGATCCAAATCGACGCCATCTTGGATTTCCTCGAGATGGTTCGTTTCGGTTAGTGCGGCATGTAAGCGAATATTCACAACAGTTTATTATTTGACTTCTTGTTTTTGCGTTAAGAACTGTTTTTACACAAGACAAAGTTAAATCCCTCTAGTATGGTGCTAGAAAACGCACATGACTAATCTATGATTACTGCTAGTATACAAAGTGAAGAACAGCGGGCTCAACACACACCTTGGGGTATTCCTTTACAGTAGCTAAAAGATCTAGTTTGACGATCATTAATTTTTACACTGCAAGTAGAATTGGGTAAGGATCTATCACTGGTTACTCTCTGTTAAGGATCTCGGCGTCACATTTGATAAACACTGGACCTTCAACGAGTATACTATAAATTTAGTTTCATCGTTTATATTTACTCTTGCTCAAATTAGCCACATGAAGCATATTTTTAGGAATGAATTTAATGACAATAACCAATCAGGCAATATAGTTTTTAGTAAATTATCTTATTGCTCTTCGGTGTGGTCAAATATAACTATTTTCAATGTCAATAAACTACCAAAGGTACAACATTTTGCCCCACGTATTGTATTTGTAAGTATACGTAATACAAGAAAATACGACCACATTACACCGGTGTTTAAGAATCTTAAATGGTTACCTGTTAAAACTTATCTATGGTATTGAGATGCAATATTTGCTTTTAAATGTATGACTGGCCTGGTTCCAAACTATTTATCTAGTAAGTTTATTAATAGAGTAAATGTTAGCAAAAGAAACACAAGAAATTTCTATTTGTTAAACATTTTAGTTTTAATACCGCAACCGAGGTCAAAGATCTTTTTCTTATTGTGTTGTAAATATATGGAACAATTTGTCGACTGATTTAAAATTGTGTAACAACTGCAAGTTTTAAAAGTAATTTGAAAAAAGTAATTTGAAAAAATACCTTTTAAAATTTTTTTTAAATAGTTAATTTTTTATTGTACTTTTAGGAATTTTGATATATTTTATTTGTTTGCTATATTATTTTTATTTCTAACTTAACATATTTTTAACTGTATATTTATATTTATTTTGTCACTGAAAAGCCCGTTTGGGGAGTGTTCAATAAAGTGTTGTATTGTTCGTTTGTATTTAATTTTCAATATTTCGTCAATGATTAGAGTGCTACATAACAGAGTTTCTTATTTTATTCCACCGTCACAAATTTAACCTGAAAGATTCCCGAAACACTTATACGTCATAAATTTTCACGGACGCATTGAAAATAAAATAGACTACAAAAAAAGCATTTGCTTTCTATATCATAAGTCAAAGGCAAGAATTTAGAGCTGTAGCTACACATAGTCAATGAATAACTAGTTTTTTATTGTACCTATCAATGTAAAGTCAGGGAGGGAAGGATAGGTGCTTCCGTGGGCTGGGGTGAGCACTAATAGGCCCTTTGCAATTAGAGGTTAAGTGACCACCCTAAATAAATTAGTTATGACAAAATGATGTTGAGAAATGGAAAGAGCAACTTGAAACTAGTTAGCAGGCATAGTTTCAAGTCTTAACGTCAAGTACATCAAAAAAGACAGCGAATTAATACAAAATCAAACTTTTTCTAAGGAAATGTATGTGAAAATGATACTGGAGAGCAAGCCTTAATTGCTCTCCAATCATACAAATTCTTAGAAAATGTCCTGTTTTCTACTGCTTGCCTTTTTTTACACATTTGAAGTAACGAGCTCAAACTTTTCCAACTTTCTCTGGATGTCATTCTGTCATAGCTGATTGATTTAAGGTAGCTGTGGTCACGTGACCCCCAACTGCAAAGAGCCTATTGAGATTATTGATAGTTACTACATGTGGTGAAGTCCCTATGAGGTAGTAACTAGACACACTTAATATGCCCGGGTGACAGATGATTTGAGCTAGCTACACGCTTTCTTATGAGAAGCAGTAAAAGCTTGTTGTTAGTCTAATTTTTGTTTTCGTTTTTGGCTGTTTTAGCCTCAGTTTGTTTTTTAAAAAAATGATAAAAAACGGTGCTGATTATCTAAGGAAATTTAATTTTGTATTACATGAATTCATTTATTGTTTTTTGGGGCGAAAGTAGATACTTTTTTATATTTTTCAGCCTCAGTTCAAATTTTTTAATTTGCTCTTAATTTTAAGCCAATCTGCATGAGCCTCATTGTTCTTATACAGATGTTCTTATACACTGAATGTAGAGCGCGTGTACTGATTAAACAACTTTGGATGTTACTAAAATCAGGAATGGGGAATGGGGAATGGGGAATGATTTTTGAACAATAAATCTATGCGAAAGCTTATCTGAAGGTTTGTGCATCGAGTATTGCAGCAATGACAGATTTATTGTTCAAACACCATTCCCCATTCCCCATTCCTGGTTTTAGTGACATCCAACAACTTTCACCAGATCTAAACAAACAAGGGCAATCAGTCCTTCTCCTACTTTAACTATTAAACTAGCTTCATTTTATATGCATAACAAAAACGGAAAGAAAACATAACGCATCAGAGGACAATCACCAGACCTTATCGTACAAGAACAATTAGTTTCATAAAATCTTTTATTGTTTTAAAACTAGTATTGTGTTTTACGTTCAAAGTTACCAAATATAAATTGTGTAACTCATGATTTAACCAGAAGATGGACGCCGATGGATTCTGTTTGAAACATAGTGTCAAAAAAACTGTAGTAGCCCGATATTACGATCTTTGATATAACTATAAAAAATCGATCGATCTCCCGACAAAAGTAACATATAAAATGTATGGACCAGAACCCCGATGTAACGATGAATCTGACGCACCGAACGTAAAATGTTCTCTATTAAACGAAATTATCAACTGATCTCCAAAGTAGTAATGTAATCAACAACCGAGACTTATTGAATTGAAGTAACATTCTGTTGTTTTTAATGGCTTCGTTGCAGTTATAGTCTGCTGCATAAACCGTTTCGATACGTCGAGTGACCTTGCCTCGTGGTTGAAATGTTTTTGCTTTGTGAAAACATTTGATTCTCATAATTAATAATACGGGTTGCGTGGTGTGAAAGTGTGGAATAGGAGAGTGAAAGTATAAAAATTATATAAATATTTAGTTTACTCCGACTTAACGATATTTTTGGTTATTTTACGCCATATCGTTGTATCGAGAAGATCAATGTTACAATATACCCGGATAAAACGATACCCGGTACAGCCTGGGTACAACGGTAACTTTACAGCTCTCATGCCGTATAGTGATATTGGAGCTCCACTGTACTATATAAATTATCTTAGTAAAACAAAGTCAGTTCTGTTGGTTAACGATTTAGTTACTGTGTTCTACAAAACATTTTTTTAGAAATTCTACGTTTTGCAGCTGATCGCAAAAAAATATATACATATATATGATATATAAATGAATAGAATAAATGGAAATAAACATACCTCAAAACTTTTTTTCAACAGCTAATCGAACGGGTGTTGGGTTCTTGCGAGTGAGTTTGTTTTTAACTGCTATCAAAAGCAGTAAGCAATTTATTTGCTGACGAGTAAAGCGTTTTTAAATTGTTTGGATGTGGCGTGTTCATTTCAACCAATGCAATCTTATTGTATGATTAAAACTTAAATTCTCATAAGACGTTCGATGTTTAAATGTGGCATGTTGGTTTCTAACCAATGAAAGTTAAGTTCTTTAAAATTCAAAAACGTTGGTGGATGTTTTCCAATTTAAAGATGTAAAGTAAGTTTTTTTATTGATCTTATGTTTTCAAACAATTGCCACATTATATTTAACATGAGTCACCGTTGGTGTTGAAATTCATCTTGTATAGTAATACAAGTATAATGTAATTCAGGTGTGACAATGTTTTCTCAAGTGAGCCAATATTAAAGTGAAGAGCAATTTAAGGCCAGCTTTGACGTCAAACTAGATGAAATGCAATTGGCAACCAAAAAAAATACTTGCGCTAAAATCCAGAGATAACATACATATCGCGTAAAACTTTAAAAAAAATTGGGATGGTTGGCAGGATATAATTTTATGTAAGGGGGTCAGAGAAATTCATTCACACAGTAACTGTATTTTTCGTGGAGAACTGAACCATTAATGTCACACTTATGAGTGGAATAAAATAGAACTGTTTAACCGCCGGGCAGTAAACCATTTTGCAAACGCCACTTTAGTTCTTATTAGGAACAAAAGGATTTTTTTACCAAACTGATTAATTTGAATTTTGTCAAGAGAATACTTTTTGTTGCATCACTTCTCCAAAGAAGAAAATTGGAGCGGGAAAAAATTCTCTTTGCAAAGTTTCCTATTTCCCAGTGAATATACTCCGGCAGCCAGACATGGTCTTCAAATTACTAAACGTCCGGCAATCCATATCGTTCTATTACATATCCTTAAAACTTACCCATATTCAATTGAAAATGTTTAGAGTTTACTTAAGAACGGTTTCCATATAGTCGTATCTGCCTTGTCTGTCGTTTGGAAAATTTGCTTACGACAGATACGACTATATGGAGATCAAACATAAAACTGCCCAAAGCGACAGATACGACAAATAGAACCTGTCGTCCGAGGTAGAATCAATTCTATCTTCTTCGACAGATAGAACAAGAAAAACGTCTGATACTACAGCATTTTTAATGGAAAGCATTGCAAGCGACTCAAACGAGAAATGCAACTGAAATGCGTCACAGATTACACTTCGGCGGAAGTAGAAAGTCGTTTAAATGTTGAATGTTCGGTCCCGTCCTTCAAGGAAAAACTTTAACGCTAGGAATGTCTTTATGATGGATTTTCAAACAATTGCAGAAATTGCCGGAAAGCATTGGGCTCGTTCATTTATTGTAGTAATTCTTGACTCAAATTTGGCGCGTAAAATAATGTGATATATCGAGTTCCGCTCGACTCAGTATTGGAACCGAAGCTACGACGGATACGATAGATAGAACCATAAGGAAACCCATGCAAGATACACATAGGTGGCATGTGTCTGATTGAGTAGTATTTGCGCTGCAGGGGACTAGTTTCGTACGACAGAAACGAAAAAAAAAAACATCATATGGAAACAAGGCTTTAAGAGCTTTAACATGAGTTACATGGATGCCTACGGTGGGGGATAATTATCTTAGCAAAAACACATTATAATAAAAATTTATTAATTTTGGCAAAATTGTCAAAAATGAACTCCTTGTTCTATGAAATATTCTTAACAGGCAAACCATTGAGGTTACAAAAGGAATTTTGCTCACTGCAAAAGCATTGATTATTTTAAAACAATTATGCTCAGGAACTAGAGGTGACTATAGTTATGGATATTTGCCAACACTGAGGATTAGTTATCCAGGTTAATTTGGTTATATCCAGCCGTCCCAAGCCTGGGTAAAACAAGTTGGCATAATGGTTATCAGTCCCGCCTCCCACCTCTAGATGTCCCGGGATCGATTCTTGGGCTCGGAATGTGGGCCGAGATTTGTAGAACTCAATCTGACTGCTAGGGTTTTTCTCCGGGTGAGTCCAGTTTTCCTCCCTCCGTCAAACAATAAAACATTGGCCACTGGCCAGGAAGAATGGGCAACTACTTCCTTCCCAGTTGACGTTAAATAAAGCATTACTAACCCCATCCCGTAAAAAAAAATATTATTACGGAAACCAACTTCAGTAAAACAATCATCGGTGGTGACGGAGATGATACCAGCCAGGTGACTGGACAGATGAGGGATGTCAACCAGACCCTGTAGTGCCGGTTGACACCCCGACTGTGGATTTCCGGCCTCAAACCAAAAGAGAAGACTAGAGCTGGAATGTAAGAACTTTGTACCAAACCGGAAAGCTTGTTCAAGTGGTACGGGAGTTTTAAAACGACAGCCTTGGAGTCTGTGAAGACCGTTGGACAACGTTGGGGCAGAGACCGTCACTACCCCAAGTTGTGCATGCCCTCAAATGGACCCTTGATGGCCGTAGGAAAAGAGGCAGACCAAAAGAAACACGGAGGAGGACAGTGAAGAGAGAAATAAAGGATAACAGTTGGTCATGGGGTTACCTGGAACGACGCGCACCCGACAAAGGCCGATGACATACTCTTTCTAACTGAGGCCTTAATTACGTGTTTCTAAACACGAAAATCAAATAAATAAATACTTTACTTAGCTTTAGTTGCGTAGGAAGTGGTTGCCATTCTTCCTTGCCAGAGGCAAGATAATCAGCTTCCCATCCTCCCATGGTCAGGTTAATGAGTACCAGCATCTGCTGGGAGCTAACCTGCGATGGATCAGTGTCCCGTCCAAGGGGAATCACTTAAGACTCTCATCCACTTAACACTACGAATTCCGGAGATAAGCGCTGGCCCCATGGACCACTAGGCTTGGCATCAAGGGATTTAGTTTTAACTTTTAACTTAATACTAAAAACGATTGGGATTCATACTTGTTCCTTTTATTTTATAGAGTCTATGCAGTGCATCTTGCAGAGATTTGCCACGAGGATGAATTCGTCAGCACTTTTTCTTAATTCAGGAGAGAAAACTTTCTATACCTATAAGCGTTGACTTGACTTTGACTCAAGTTGTTTTATATTTCCTTTGAGTTTGAATTCCGAGGCAGACCTCTAAATTTTCAAATTTAATGTTAAGATACCCTTTAAACAAAGAAAATACTTAAAATTTTGCGGCTTAGGTAGTTAGGTTCCACGGAATCGAAGATTCTTTGGACTTTAAATCTTCAACAAAAAACATTTTCAAGTTTGTGCATGACAAAACAAAAGATTCATTAATCGGATGGAGGAATGCAAGAGAAAGAAATAACTTATTCTACATGTAAGAACTTATAGAATAAATTAACCGATCAAAAAGTGTCAGAAATCACTGTAGGGAAAAACGGATGTTACTAAAACCAGGAATGGGGAATGGTTTTAGATCAATAAATCTGTATTGCAGCAATGACAGATTTATTGTTCTAAAGCCATTCCCCATTTCCCATTCCCCATTCCCCATTCCTGGTTTTAGTAACATCCGGGAAAAACAAACTATCCGTGGAAAATCATTAAGGCTGAATTTGTATCATTGCCGTGAACGGAGGACTGCTGGATTTGATACAAAATCCCACAAATTTTTTGACATTCGTGTTGATACTCAGGACGAATATACGCACCACAGGTTAAAAACTGACGTAAAATTGAAGACACACACACAGAGCTAGTTATAGTAACCCTCACAGAGGGATAAAAAAACTTTATTTACCGAACATGAAATATATCATTACCGGTAACTGATATTTCATATAACGACCCTGATATAGAATAATAAAATGATAATAGTACTAACAAAAACAAGAAAAATAATAAAAATGCTAAAAATAGTAATAATGATTAAGCAATGCTCCCACTAGAATGAAAACTCCAACACCAATGATAAAAAGGTTGGGTCATTATCAGTAACAAGAACTTGTTTGTATACATTTCTATTAAAGGGTTAGTTAGTGAAATTCCTATACACTCTTAATGGTTTTTTCTATCACGGTTATATAGAGGATATTACACGGTAAAGCGAAAATAGTAAAAATATTTTGCGAGTGAGAGCAGTAAACAAGTGAATTATTTTTTTCCACGAAAAGATGAGCTTCATATATTCAAGCCAATGTGCAATTTTCTTTTTATTATATAGATATGAGTGTTTCAAAAATAGAAAAACTTGACATGAAAGATAGAAAAAACAAAGGACTGACGTCAGCAATATCTTCATTAGTGAGAATATAAAAAGTATTTACTCGTACCCCGGATGTAGTTTTATATGAAATCTATACAGGTGGCGTATTTCACAGTAAAACACCCACGTCTATGTAATAAACAATTTTATCAAATTTGACTACAATTTCTATGGTATTTAATAAAACAAGTAATCCACTGAAGACTTGATGAAATTGAGGTGAAAAGTTTCTAACTCAGCGGTTTGCGTACCCTGCGGGCAAACAAAAAATTCTGTAAAAGACCGTTTGCCAATCAATGCAGGATTTTCTATTCATAACTCAGTGTGGATCAGTATTAGAAATTCAACGTTGATTGGATCCACTCGCTTTGTGGTTTCAAAGTGCCGCGTGTGATTGGCGAGTATAAAACAATTCTAAATATAGCCAGCCAATCCTGTACTGATCTGCAAAACGGAATTTAACAACTAATGTCTCTCTGTAGCGCAGGCTATGCTTTGCGCAAGTCAGAGGAACAATTTACTAGTTTCATCAAAATTTAAAAAGAAGCCTGAAAAGGCATATTTATGCAATGATTTCTAAAAACTTTCCAAACACAACCACCATTTTAAGTATACGTAGAAAAAATAAACGGCGTTGATATATAAATATTTACTTATTTTTCTAAAAAAAATGAATGCTTTCAAAATTAATAAAGCGTTTTGTACTGTGTAATATTTTATGTTATTTTCCATACTGAGAGTATATATAGGAAAATGGAAAATGTCGTTCCATTTACGAAAACTCCAAGAGATCTTGAATTTTGGCGTCCATTCGGGAACCCTTACAGATTTGTTTCTCGCGAGTCACGCCAAGCCTGTTTTGAAAATGAAAAGAATGGCGGTATATTAACATGTAGAAAATATTAAGTTTTTAAACCTATTTATTACCTTTCAAATTCAGACATTTTATTCAATTAGTTCAAAATTAGTTATAACCTCATATACCATATGACGTTATATGTGTGAATGAATATTAATAAAACGATTATTACAATCGCGTCTTGTTGGATACGAGCATAAATATGCTAACTCGGCGCCTCGCACCTTGTCGGCTATCGCTTCTTATACGTTTTTTTAATGTGAACAGCTTTTTAAGAACAACGGGGCTCAAATTGCCCAAAATTTAAGAACAATTTATGAATAATCTCAGCATTGGGTTCCGAAAATCTTTGTTTTACGTAGAGGCTTCACCAAAACTCATAAAAGCTAAATCTTGTAGAGCCTAGTGGCGGCCCATGGAGCCGGCCATTATCTCCGGTTTCTGCAGTGTTAAGCGGATGAGAGTCTTTAACTCCCCCTGGACAAAACATAGTAAAAGAAGTTAAATATAGCAACGTACATCAACATAATTAACATAATTAGTAAGTATTTAAAAAGTTAATGTATAAACATTACAAGGCAATAAGATTTTTTTCTAAAATTAATTGAGCAAACAAAGTTTTCTGTAATTTTTGCATAATATATTGACCAATACCTGCACTAGAAAAATATGAAAACTTTGAGAACAGTTTTTCGTAGGGAAAACACATTATGTTAAAAATCAACAGAAATTATGTTTTGTAACAAACGTGATACAGCAACGTTGTATTATTAAAACGAAATAGAGGCCGCTTGAGAGAAAATGAAAGCAAAAAAAGTCCCCTTATTAAAACGGAATGACAACATACGAGTTTGTAAATTGCTCTCAACAGGAACAACGCATTTCTGAATACAAAATAAGGACTCAGTCTTTCGATCGTACCACGATACAAATCTGAACAAGCATTCAAAGATTTACTCGTTTTAACAAAAATCAGTTTCCAAACTTTGTAACTGTGTACTTTTAGGGATTTCAAACTGATTAAACGTTGGAAATTTCGACGGAGTTGGTTCACCATCTCAAAATTACTCTCACATACTGAGAAGGAACTCGACGTACAACGACTCGGCGTCACGCTATCAGCGGAGTTTTTATAGATTCAACTACAAGAAGAAGTATTAGCCATGTTTGAAGGGGCGCGCGCCTTTTTCAGGAAACTCGTTGATGTTGTCAAGAGGACGACTTGTGCTTGAAATTTAGTTCTGTCGACAACTAATTTGTTTTAAAAAGAGCGCGCACACCACAGGTAACCCAAGTTTGGGGTACAACTGCTTAGACCTTCAAAGTTTGTTGAAAAAAATTACTTTGAGCTTATGAAAGCTTTAATGAAATATAAATACAGAACTAAACTTTACTTATACAACTTTTTACAGTTGTCCTCGTCTTTCCTGTGCAATCATATAAAAAACTGTGTCCATTTTACTAGGCCAAGTTGAAATGCTATCTACGCAATGAGAGTACCGAATCGTGGAAAGGTCCAACGGTCGAAAAAAATGAACGGTAACTACGTATGAGCAGCTTATAGGTTCCAAGGATGTGGCAGCAATAGACAGCTTTTTCGCTCTTATCAGAGCTCGTCAGCACTGCATAGCCCTCTGCTCATGAAAGACACAAGGTCATTCTAAATGGGCTGCTGTAACTTCAAATGGGGACAAAAAGTCTCTTTAAACCTAAATCACCACACAACAGCCGTGGAGCCCTACGCTGCAATGTTAGCATACCGTATAGGTCAACGGTTGTGACCACACTAAACGGTAAGCGGGTCAGATGTTTGTAGAAAATTGAAAATTAATTGGGATTTCTCTACCAAAAATGGGGTTGTGATCTCGAAGTGGAGTTAATACATAGAAAATTTATCTGGCTTTAACACTGGGGTGTTTTTATGGCGATTCGGTCCAGTGCATTTAGATGTGAGAGTAAATTGTTTGACACTGAGTCGGCTGCGAGTATTCGGCCTTGCTTCGCTTTATGAAGGAATATGACTACCAACGACATTGTAAAAATTCCTAAGCCACAAAAGTCAAAATTGATTAAAATGGACACAGTTTGCGCTGCGATTGCACAGAAAAGACGAGGACAACAGTAAGAAAAGGTAAGTAAAGTTTATTTCTGTATTTATGTTGATTAGAGCATTTATACGCCCAAAGCTAATTTTCCTTTATAAAGTTTATAAATTGTTTACAATAAACTTCAGAGGTCCATTTAGTCGCAGCCCAAGTTTGCGCTACCTGTGTACACACATTTTAAATCTTATGGTTGTACTCGTTCTCGTATCTCAAGGCGTCTATAGCCTTATTATCCACGTTTTTCTTGTAAACGTTGTATAATAAGCAATGATGATTCTCACAAACTTTCTGCTGCAAAAATAAACATAACATGTAAGCATATTCTAATAACAACATGAGAACAAAACGAAATCCTTTTGAACTGAAGGTTGAGTACGTTGCGGTATTGAACAAGACAGAGACAAAGCTAGTAAGCGTCTCTTGGGACCCACGACGTCTTGTGACGCCTGGCTTGCATGTCTTACTTTTTCTGGAATTGTGCAGCCTAACAATCCAATAGTATCGTCAGTCCAATCGTAGGGCACATTGAACATGAAACTGTCGCTTTCACCACTCTCGCGTGGAGTCTATGTTGTTATTAAGGAGATTAAAACGAGTGTTAGAAGTTAGTTTAGTTGTTATTTATATGCATAATTAGAGTTAATATAGTATTATGGGCTGTAGAAAAAGCAAGCAAAAGTCAGTATTTAACATTTGGCGCTCGGAGATAATAATTTTATTTTCGGTTATTAATCAATAGATATTAGGACCACAAACAATGAGCGCAGCGAACCAGTTAGATAGCGAATTAGTATCTCCATAACTACACTGTAGTAACGTGTTATTAAAGGGAACTTCGGCTGTCTGATAATATCAATATGAAATAAGAGTTTTTCTCAACTTGTCTCTACAGCAGCAGCTCAAATGTGATAATTTCTGGTATAAACACGCTGATTTTTTTAAAAAAATAAATTAAAAGAACAACGAGGCTCAAGTTGGCCAAAATTTAAGGACAATTTTGGGCTGAGGCTCCTTAAACACTATGAAAATGTTTTCTGATGTGACTTCACTATAACTCATGATTAACTCCTTGCAGACGGCGACAAAGTCAAAATTGAAGATTTTTCTTTTTGTTAAAAAGCCAACTTTGAAAGCAATTTTCTCGACTTTGGCTCAATCACTAGCAACGGAAGCGTAAGCGGAAGTATAAGCATAAGACGTCTTACGTTAGTGTGAAAATCAAATAACGGAGACGTAAGCAAAAGCGTAACACCGACGGAAGCATAAGCATAAGGAACGGAAGGTTTCATTTTTCTTCTGCTTCTGCTTTTGTTTCTGTCCTTGTCTTGCTAGTGAAAACCAGTTTCTTATGCTTCCGTCGCTCGCATATAAAAATGCAAAATCTGCTTAGCCAATCAAAATTCTCGTACCCAGTGCTCTGTACAAAGGATTCTTGCTTAAAAAAGAGACATTTGTTTATTTTTCTTACATTTATGTCGCACTGATTTTCACTGTACATAACGCTCTTATGCTTATGCTTCCGTTTATGCTTCCGTCGCTATTGAAAACCAGCCTTAACTTAGCAACAATAAATATAAAATAAAACACAAGAAGTCTTTTACATTAATTTTAAAATGCAATTCCTTGATTGCTTCTATTATGCTTTATTCTTGTTTCAATTTGAGCTGCTAGAAGTTAAAACACAATCAAGAACAACTTGACTCTGAAATCACCATAAAGTTAAGAACAATAAGCCTTGGAGAAATTTAACTTATCAACACTTAACTTCTTCTTACATAACAACTACAAAATAAAATATTTGGCAATGAGAAAATGAGAATTGATTAATCAGAGAAAACTACTGAAGAACCCAAATGAAATTCTCTCAAACTTATACAATGAAAAGTATGAGCTCAGGTTGGGAGAACTTAATAATTCAACTGGGACTGAAAGGGTTAAAATCGTTTCTATCATTTTATTTTCCCGCGGGAAAATATCTTAAAATATCACGCAATTGAGTTGCAGTTCTAGACCCCCACTCGTAAAGACAAGCACTGCAACGCAAACATTTCAAGATTGCGGCGCAATATGGAGAAGATCGAATTATGGAAACAAATCGCTTGGTATAATCTAGACGTAAATAATTTTCAAATTTAAGCTGCTGATGTAAAAATAAGTCAGGAAAAGTCCTAATTTTAATTCCTTTAAATGTATCTAGGACCAGCCCACATGAAGACGCATTGCTGTTCACACAAACTGATCTATAATTGAATTCCTTGAGGCTATTTTTGTAAACGCTTATCTGTTGTCTCCGAGGACATTTGTAAACGCCAGATATAACTCGTCCATTACGACTTCACCACGGATAAAACTGGTCTTTTTAAATGGTTGAAGCCGCAAAGCATCGAATCACAGAACTGTCATGCCACTGTGTTGTTTACACTTCTTATTGACTCTTAGCTTGGGGAGGAACGCATTTTTTAATCCGGAGTGCCACTTAATATTTTTTCGAGTGAGGTTTAGAAAATTAGAAATTAAAATCAAAATTTGTTTAAATGTTTACCAACTACTACATTGTAGATTGATCTGAAGCTGTGTACAATAACATTGTATAAGATCTCTTGTGTTATGATTGATCAAGGAGACAAAAATATTAGTAACATTTCCTTCTTGATAAACTTTCATGACAAAACGATCGACTAACAAGAATCATGATGTTTACATAAATTATCTTACCCCCACCATCGGGGGTAACTAAAAGACCACTTTTATCCGTACTGAAGTTATAATGGATAAAGAGCGCCTTTTTGTTTTGTTGGACGAACGCCTACGAAGAACAAATCCATGGAAATTAACCAAACAGCTTTTAGTAATTCGGAACCAAGCTCTCTTAATATAACGCTGCCGCGGGCTACGACCCTGAACAGTGTGCTAATAAAAGGTGAGGAAGAAGGAACTTTGGTTAACAAGACAGAGTTTGTACCGCGCATTCGCGTAATGAATGATGGACTTGGTTAAGCGTCAATTAATGATAAGCATTTGCGAAAGATCTGGAGAAGTCTGAATTAAACCTTGAGATAAAATGACGGTCGAATTAGGTAGTTGGGAGTCTCGTTGGTTTAGTATATCATTCGGCTAGTCAGTGCAATAGCATTACCAATATATTAAATATTTTTAGGAAAGCTCAAATTTATTTCTTAACAACTAATTAAAACAAGCGCCAACTCAATCATATCAGGAATGCAGCCAGAACTTTCAAGAGAGAAACAGAGAGAAAGATCTTAGCTTTCTAACTTTGGAAGTGAGCTAGAGTTGGAGAGAGTAAGGAGTATATAAAGACGAGCATGTTAACGAACAGCCCCTTTTTGTCCTTTCCCTTTTCATCACTGTGCACACATCTTGAATTATTAAAATTAAATATAAAAAGATAATCTTTTTCTAAAATTTAATACCGAAAAAGAGAATATAATATTGTGTTATATTGTATAACTAGGCCAAGCTTGTTTTGTCTCTGTGATGAATACATAAATTTATTTTTTACTGTCCAATCCTGCGCATGCCACTTAGT
>JAOTRI020151503.1:0-10185 GCA_028564885.2 Zoanthus sanctaehelenae
ATTAATTAATTTCTGGACAAGAATAGTGTGATCAATGCGATCGAAGGCCTTGCTAAAGTCAAGGAAGCATGCATAAACTTCTACCTCGTAGAAGTATGAAGGGTATTCTAGGGTATTCTCATTTTATATGAGAATACTTACACTGCAGGGCTCGAGACTCGGTAACCCCAATATTACCTCTGCAAAAGTAACCATAGACGGCATACCTACAAAATAATTGCTCAAGGCCTAGAGACGCGAGACCTCAGGGAAGAAATATCTAGATTCTTCTTGAAGAAACCCGAAGAATTCGATATGAATGTTACAAAATTCTACGCTGGAAACAATCAGATTTGCGTAGCTTGGCTGACAATGCACTCCATGGTACTGGTATTATATTAGTCGATTCAAAAAGCGGTGAGCAGTTGAAGATCAGAAGAACTACAGGCAGCTCAGATAATTTCAACTGTTATTTGTATGTAACATCAGACGCTCAGGTTTCATTGTTGAAGGGACAATTAGAATCTATATACTATGAGCCGATGCATCTTCTAGTAGTAGGTCCTAACAACAACGAAAAACACAATAAATTGCTATAATTCTGGTATTTTGTGGTTTCATATATATTTAAATTGAAGCCTCAAGGACATCTTGTAGTAGACCAGCTCCGTGGCCATGGCAATGGCTGTTGATGAGTATTGGAGGGTGAATCAGAAGCTTTTTTTAAAGAAGAAGCAGATTGTACCGAGGAACATAGCGAGACATTATCGGTCTTGGTTTCTTCAGGAAAAATATGAGTTCCTTGGCAAATCATTATCTCAAGCTGATGTTAAAAAATTCTCAAAAGAAGATGTAAAAAAATATTATAAACGATATGAATTAGTCCTTGCCTCTAAAGTGAATGATACTTTGCATGATGATTTTCTTAAGCTTGTAACCAATGGGATTGGAATGGCTGTAACTATCGACAAAACAGATAAACTTCATGAAGATCTCCGAAATGATTACATAATTCAACAAGAACCATCTTTATAAGCTATAGATCTATCTATGAAGTGCGGAAGGTTAATAAACTTGTGCTTCTGCTATGTTACATGCTGCAAACCATGTTGTTATCTGTCCCACAAAGGAAGTTGAACGAGGAAGAGAAGGACAATTAATAATACACAATGGAACCTACACAAGTTGAAGAGGTTACTAAGCAAAACCCTAAACAAGAAACTGAACACTATCCTGTACAGGAACCTACAAGAATGACTACAGATGTACCTACCACTAAGTCAGGTAAAAATCCAGGTCGTGTTGCTGCATGTAAGCTATTAGTTGAACGAAATAAAAGATCTAGAGAAGAGAAGCCAATAGTGGAAGAGTCATGTACTATGTGCCTGGTTTTTATTTGTTATCTATCGCTGGATTTCTTGTTTCTTTGATATGATTATATTATAAACGTAAAGGCTATCTACAAGCAGAGTAGTTAGCTTCAACATTAGAGCCAGAAACCAAACAGGAACCAAAAACTAATTTAGTAAACATGGATTAGCATTTAGATACAAACATATAGTTACATTGCATAGCAAACATGTCCGATAACAAGTTAGTTAAAACTGTAGTGGACGCGGCAACGATATAACCGGCCTCGCAGCTGGAATCCGTACATCCCGGAAAGCTTTAGCAGTTTCTGACTCGTATGTAAATAGATTTTCACGGCCTAGGAGTACCACAGATGAGCATTGTATCGGTCCTTGTACTTCGATTGAGCCTAATGTACGATTACGGTTATGATTATGATTATGATTATATAATTATTTGGTTGACATAGTTCGACCTGAAAACAACGATACAGAAAGTTGTTTACAGGTTTTTCTCTAACATTGGTTTTATATGCGTTCGAAGTGGAGACTAATGCCTCGCAGGAGAGTTGGGATTCCTGTGGTGGAGACCTCAACTGTGACCTATGCGATAATCAGTTTGATCGCGTCATCTTGAATTTTACATTCCATTTTTTAACGCAATGTGCCGATGGCAATCACGCATCCCATAGCGAGTTGTTTTACTTCATATTTAAAAAATTGCTAAGTTTTAAAACTAATTGTAAGGACCAGAAGAATTGTTTTTGAAATAATGAAAACTATTGATAATCATTTTTGTCGTGCGTATTTTGTGCGCTATCTCGAAACATTTTGCTTTCGTTTTGTCACGTCACGTGCCGATTGCTGTCGAGTAGTATAAAAACAGATGAATTTTAAAGTTGTGAGACTTTTCATCAGAGGAAATGGTAATCGCTTGAAATCATGAGAGGTTGAAATCATAAAACTTTGAAAACGCGAAAGTTTGAAATCATAAAGGTTTATTTAGCTTCACTCACTAATTTGTTTTTAAATACTTGTTTGCTGCGCTACTACAGAATATTTGACCTCATTGAAAAAATACATTCCAAAACTCAAATTGTTTAACCGATTCTTTACAAAATCTCAACGGAACAAAAAATAATAAAGATGCAATTTCCTCCTTAGTTTTTTCCAGTCAATGGAGCCAATCAACTTTTACAGCGAAAATTACGCCAAAAGAAAATTTTTCGTTCCCAAGTTCGATTTCCCTGTACGTTTCTGCTTACTACAGAGAATATTTAGAAGCATATATACCTTAAAGGTCTGATCTCATTTAATCTGAAAAAATCCCAAAGTTTTACTTGTTATCGTTGTGTTGATCGATTTAAAATAGTCAAGAGCTTAAAATATGAAAAACATTTTCTTTTTCTTATGTCTAACAATCCAATCCTAAATTTACAGACGGATCAGATTACCCACAGAGAAAACGAGAAGCATCCAGAATCGCCCTATCATTTTACACCAAGCAAACTTATCAACCTCTAACATCATTTCACAGTCCGTTTTTCATTACTACACAAAATATCTGAAACATTGGCTTAAGAGATTCTTAAAAAAACACCCGTGAAAATAATTTTTATCCAGATAGCATTTCCATCTTTTACAGTGATTAGGTTACTTTCCCAGAAGCGGGGACGTTTTCCAGGAAAGTAACCCTATCACTTTACACCAATCAAATTTATCGAAAATTAATTTTATCTCACTGTACGCCTTTTAGCTTTCTCATTAAGCCCTTCAAAGAGTCACTAGATGCTAAGGAATTATTTTTTATTTAGACGTCCCTGAAGATTACAAGGCCATAATTATGAAGTTTCTGGTTTATCTTCTGGCGATAGCTGTTGACCTCACCTGGTGTGAGAGTTTAAACCCAGCCTGTGATCCCAAACCATTGATAGAACACTGGGAAGGCCGCAAGCCGTGCATGTATTTGGACTCGCTTGGTATTAAGACTATTGGAGTCGGTTACAACATGAACAACAAAGACGCTCCCGCAGTGTTTCGTTCCATCGGTGCAGACTTTAAAAAGTTTTACAACGGCCCTGTGACACCGTCAAAACAGAAATGCAACTGTAACGCTGTGCCGTGCCTAACAAACGAACAAGTTGATAAGTTGTTTGACATATCTGTTAAAACAGCCATCGGCGATGCCGCGAAGGTCATCTCAACATTCTCTTCTTTGTGCTGTTCGGTGCAGAATGTAATGGTAGACATGGCGTTCACTCTGGGATTGAGCCGATTTTTACCGTTCACTACATTTTCCAGGCTAGTTGAGATAGAGTTCTGGAAGGCCGCTGGAGATGATCTGACCGTATCCAAGTGGTGTGTTCATGACTCACCAAAGCGTTGTTTAAGTGACGCGGCCACAGTATCAAAGGGTTGCGGTTGCTCTGGGAGATATCCACAGCCTTGCAACGTCCAGGCATCTTCATGTTGTGCCTCAGCCGCTAAACAAACGTGCTGCAGGGGTTGGTAAAACTATTTTAATAGGCAATCTATTTTGTAAAAATTGATCACATGATTTCGATTTATCTGACCGTGCGGTTATAAACCTTAACCTCTGTTTCTTGGTTTAACCATGGTCTTGTCTTATTGTACTTTTACTCCAGTGAAAGTTATCATTTATATGAGAATACACTCACATTTGGCGAGCTTTTATGGCGTTCGCTCAGCAATTTTCTTCCTTTGAAAAATATGCGTCTTTTAAAAACCTTTTAAGTGACGTCATAGCAGCCAACGTCATCACAGGAAGTCAAGAAACTTACCATTTGCTTTAAAATTGGTGCTTTGGCTGAAAAAAAATGACTGGAGCTTAATCATTTTTGTCTTTGTTACAGATTTAAAAAGTTTTCTTTAAACACTCATTTTAATTATTTTTAATTGTTTTAAATTTTTTCTGAAAGTTGATATGAAATCCAAATTTTCTGCTGATGGCCGCCATCTTAGTTTTTGAAAGTGGTTACAACGGCAACAGGTTGACCTGATTATCAGTTTAGATAATTAATCATCTGTATTATTCTTAAGCGTTTGCAATGTTTTTGGTGACGACAGTTTTCTTGAAAAAACCAGTTAGAAGTCACGTGACATGGATTAAATAAAAGACAACTAAACACTAATTACAAGTGAAAAGTTCTTATATCGATTTTCATTATTTTATTATTATAAAATACACTCTACTTTCGCACGCAACGTGTATTATGTAAAGTTCTCGTTCATAATTTTTTGCAGCACATGTGATTGTGTGTATTTTTAAACAAACTATTCACATCCAGTAACTAATGAAGTAAAATATTTGTGAATTAGTATACAGTAGCTTGGCTACGCACGATTTGATTGGTTCAGAATAGTAGATACAAGACAATATTTGATTCAAAAATAAAAGATAATCTAAAAACCAAAACAAAATGGCAGACGAAAGTAGTCGTTACCCTTTCGTTTTTAAAGATTTTTCTGTAAAAGCAAAAAAACATTCTTTGTTTTGTGCTGTTTACTGCCATTGTAGATCACAGGCTCTCGAAAGCACGAGTTGCTTTAAGCTTTGCTACACACTGAGTCGTTAGTCTCGTTGTGCTTTGTGTTCATTTAAAAAAGCTATTCAGTCCTTTTTTACAAATCTTTTAATTTCTTGAAACTTTTTTGGATCAGTTGCCTTGCAGGTTTATGCTAAACACTTACTTTATCTCAGTTTCAGTGGATAGTGGTTCAATTAATATCTACTTGGGGCCTTTCGCGGTCATGCGTAGTAGATATTATTTCATTATCCATCTCATGCAGTTAAAACAGAATAAGCGTTAAATCAAACAATAAACTAGTGTCGGGTATCTTTTTATTTTACTTGAAACTAATGCAAACAGTTTATTTTCCATTGCATCTGCCAGTGCGCACAATTTTTACAAATTACAAGATAGAATTAAAACTTTTGGTAATCTGATCACTAATATTTAAGCCTAATAAAATATTTCCCGGATTCTCGGAACATTAGTGCTGGTATTCATAAAAAGAAAATATATAATAACTTTCATAATTACCAACATTATGGTTTTTGTAAAATTCTTTCTCGTACTCTGAATCTCCAATTGTTCGAAAACTCGATTAGAAATTTCAAAAGCTTAAATATCGCCTTGTTAGAATTTTACTATAAATATGTGATATTTTTTTTAAAAACTGTTTTGATGAGGAAACCATTTTAAGTTTAAGTGTGACTACATGCTTAATTATAAAACGTATTTCCTCTGGATATTTATTTTTATGTCACTAATATGTATTGCTTTTAATTCCTTTAGGAAACTTGACGTTCTCAAGCAAGTACGCCAGAAAAACATTTGAGGAGTTTCTGTGCTGTCCAGTCCCCAAGGCGACATGCTGTGCGTACAACAGGTGCTGTAGGTCCCAGACCCCTGTCTGTTGTTACAAACTACCTGAAGTCTACTGCTGTTCATCGGACTTCCCCATTTGTAGAGACGGACAGTGTTACAGGGAAGACAGAACTGTGGTGCTCGGACAGCCAGCATTGTCCCCATAAAAAACACGAGCATGATGCTCCATATTTGGAGCAGATTTTACTGCATAGAAAAAGGAACCTTAAGCTTTTTTACCTCAAATAAAAACTTTTCGGTGACACGTCTTTGACTATAATTTGAGAAACCTGGTCCATAAACAATTGAAATTAAAGAGCATTGTTTTTGAACCAATTGCAAAGCAAGTTTTACTGCAATTGGGGTTACATATAAAATTATAGAAGTGAAAATGTATGACGTATCAGTTTCTCAGGAATCTTTAACTATAGTTTTGTAGTTTTATGCCTATTAACTAAATCATAGTATTAAATAACAACATGCTGGCTCTTAGAACTAACATGTGGGTCAGCCCTCGATATAAATTTCTATTCTTTTTGCATAATATAAATTATGTTGTGTATTACTATTTCACAATTGACAATGTGTGTATTTCGTTAAGATTCAAATAAATTCAAGTTCTAATCGCATGATCTAACCAGCATGCATTGAAGGTGCCAGACTACTTTCGTATCATAGCGTAACCAAGCAGCAGCTCAAAGAGTGTGATCAGCAAACGATTGAAATCAAAGCTTGTAATCCTTTTTGAAGTGAACACATTGTAAATTAATACTGTACTGTCTGCAATTCCGGGAAATAAGTGGAGTCCTCAAGGCACTTTTGGTGTGAGGGTTTACCAGATATTCAGTATAAGCATCTTTAAGTTGCGGCTGTGTCCGGATGCATACCTCAGGTTCTAGTTGCCTTACTAACATGCATGACTACGCAAATGTATGAACCGCCCTTGCGTGCAATGATGAGGATTACACATTTTGGCCTTGACAATCTTGCCATAACATCGAATTGAGAATAGTCTTGTCAGGCAATTACTTTTGCTTGAATACAATACAATACAATGCAATACAATACAATAGAATACATATATCTTATTAGACAGTTTAGTATGTAGTATGGCTGGATATTTTTACGAGTCTTGTAGAACCAAAAGGGACTGACCGGGGACTGACTCTTGAATGAACAAGCGTTTCAAAGACTTTTAACAAAGATGGAAGAATAGTGAGAGGTTTGTAATTATTCTTGGACAGGCTGCAGTTTCTCTTATACACTGGAGTTATTTCGCCCTTTTTTCACTGTTTAGGGATTTTTCCAACGTTCAGGATATAATTAAAGAAAGTGCTGTACGGCTCACCCAAAACTTCTGCAGAATCTTTCACTGCCCTCGCGGGAATAAGATCGTGGCCAATGACTTTATTTGTTTTCATGTTACACATGATTTCCTTCACTCCTATGTGGTTAGTATCATTTAGGGTGAGGTGGCCGCTGGGGGAGTCGTGTGGAAAATGTGTGAAATCCTTCATACGTTCAGTTGTTTTATCAGTGCCAACAATGTTTGAAAAGTAATCGCTCAATGTTTTTGCAACTTCACGTAGCTCCCGCATTTTCTGATCGTTATCCTTAAGAACAATACGGCCATTGTTCTTTTTCTTACGTGAATTAATATACGGTCTAATTGTAATCCAGAATTTGATCTGCGTATTTCTCCTTACAAAGTGTTTTGAAGTGGTTCTGTACAGCTTTTCTTCTTACACTGTTATCTTGGGCGCATGAGCATCCACAACTTGATTGTAGAGTTGATGCCAACATCAATATACATCGTCAAGATCATCAAACACGTATGAGACAGCTTGAAATGAATCCTTATCAAAAGTTTTAAAGGATCGCTTGGTTATGGTTTCTGCCTTTGATGGCATGTATCGCGTTTTCAGAACCGTATATACGAGATCATGGTCGCTTAGACCCGTATCAATAACACCCGAGTCTTTGGCAAACGCGGGGACGTTAGTGAGAATAACGTCGAGACAGGATTCCCTGTTTTTACTGATCCTTGTAGAAACATTAATAAGGCTGTCAAGGTCATAAATGTCACACATATCCAGTAAATGCTGACCCTCTTTGTGATTATGAAGTGGGTGGAGGATGTCCGAATTTAAATCTCTGGTACAAATCACGTTACCAGACAGGCTGTTTGCTTCGTCCAGAAGATCGCAGAGTTCGCGTTTGAATGTGTTGTTGTCAACAGATGGAGGTTTATATTCAGTACAATATGCAAACTGTCGTTGTCCAATTTTCATGTCAAACAGCATTGATTCGACACATTTCCCTCTCAATTTCTTCCGTGAAGCGGCTATATATTGTCTCTGATGAATACTACAATGCCACCGCCGCCTTTGACTCTGTCGCAACGATAAAAGTTAAAACCATCGACATTAAATTGTGTCTTGTATAGTCAAAATGTCGAATGCATTAGTAGCAAGCCATAGTCGAACCTCATCGAAATTGTTTTGCAGACTAATAATATTGAGGCAGGCAATAACACATTCTTTTCTGTGCTCAATTCTAATGTCTTTTATCTTGGATAGAACTCGACGGTATCGACCGATTCGACTTCGCTCTCCTCGTCTTCACAGTTGCTTTAGCTCAAAGTAAACGAGCCAGTTTCGTCAAAGAAGGAGTCCGATAGTTTAGGCAGAGAGCAGAAAGTACATGTCCATTCCAATTCAGGATGTTGTAGATAGTATATGAACCCGGTAATGGTTAATTTGAGACATTTTGCGTGGGACCAAGTATAACAGGACGAGATTTTTAGAAAGAAGAATTGTACAGATGTTTTTGCACCTATTAATAACATCCAGCAGGTTGATTCTTTAAAGTTGCTGAGAGTTACTTTTCAAAGCAATTGCAGGTTTAATGAACATGTAAAGTTGGAGCAAATTAGGGATGACACATATTGAGATGCTAACGGAAAGAGGGTTTATTGAGAAGCTTACGGAAAGAGGGTTACACCCAGGATGAGGTAGTCTATTTTTTTACTCTGTAATATTACCTAAATAATATATGGCTTACCTATTTACGGTGCTTCTCCACCTGATCTTACAGTTAAACAAAGTTTTTTAAGAAGCTGCTTTAAGCGTGAGTATATATCTTATCTTATTGATATGCAGGGTTTAGTGCTATTTTTAGAAGAAAGTAAGTAATAAGCCTAGCCATCCTCTATTCCAATATTTACCTAAGACAAATCAGTCATCATATACTATCTTAGAAATAAGAGCAGTTTATTGCCAAGAGTAAATACAGAAAGATTTAAGAATAATTTTATTAATAGATTATATTTTAAACATAAATTAGTTATTTTATATAAATATATAAAGAAAACGGTAAACTTCTGTGTCGAATGAAGATAATAAAATTAATGAAAAACGAAAGTCTTTTTTTACTTTGCTTTTATGCTACGCGTTTCACCGCTCTTGGGCTCTTTGGACATAGCAAAGTGTGTTTGATATTGATATTAAATTAGTAGCATTTTGTATTCAAATCCTTACTAAGTAAGAATGTAGACATGATCAATACAAACAAAAACCAAGTTTAAAAATAATCTCACATGGTTTCTTTTGAACTGTCATTATTGCCTTCAAATCTCTCACACACACACATATATATACAGTTACTAATGCTGTCCTTAATAATGTAAATATTGTGTATCATTCTGTATCTATATCTACAATTCAAGTCAAATATTCATATAAAAAAGAAATAAACATTCTTATACACTATATGTACTGTATTCCAAGAACTTACAGATTAAATAATCTTCATTAATCATTGCTAAATTATAACCTAAGGTTATTTTTTCAATTTATTAATTTTTGGAAGATAGTTATACAAAGCCATTTAATTTCTCACTTTAAAAATGTAATTAACTTAAAGCAATAAACTTAATTAATATTAAAATTTTTATTAATTTTACCCATTATATTATTTTCTCAAGGAGTATGAGGTAAACTTATTGTTCAATAAACCAAGTTCCAACATTTTTGCTGAAGAAATTAGCTCACACATTCATCAATGAAAAATATCCAAATGTAAACTCAACTTACTTCATAAATATTCTAATAAATGTTCACTTGCTACTTTTCATCTTACAGGGCAGAAGGTGGTATAACTGATGAGGAAGATATAGAAGGCAACATTACCCCAGCTCAGTGGAGGAGTGACACAGAAGAGTTACCTCATTGGGAAGATTTCAAGCCATCTTGCAGTAATAACTACTCAAATGAGGCACGACTAATCCGAGAAGAGTACATGCAGTACTTTAACCTTAATGGTGCAGTTTCATGGCAATGGAAGCAATGTGGATTGGACAAGTACAAGTGATATGGCAGATGAAAAAAAATATATTTAAGCAATAAACGATACTTTCTATGGGTTTACCGGCATAATAAACCACGCGGGATGTTGGGAGAACACGA
>JAOTRI020151514.1:0-10185 GCA_028564885.2 Zoanthus sanctaehelenae
GTTTTCAGATCACAAAAATATCGATAAATATTTTTAACGTTTCTAAGGGGGTGGGTGGGGTGGGGGTCTCGAGAGAAACGTAGAATTGACGTTTCTTGTGGGCAAAATCGATATGTGAGGCTTCCCTAAATTAATTGAGCTGTCAACAGGTCTAAGGAAGTGCCTCTATTCATTATAATTATGCAATGGTTCTTTTCATTCTTATCAACATTTTGTCAGGAAGACATGTACATATGACAGTTGTCTTTTGTCACTTACGTAACGTAACGTAAATGACAATAAACATGCATAGCTCCGTACAAACAGAGAAAGTGCCTTTCGTTTAGACAGTTCTTTAATGTTAGCGGTAAGGTAACTTAAATGCATGTGGGTTTACTAATAATATAATAATAATAATAATAATAACAATAATAATAATAATAATAATATAGTACTATATCAATTCTCTTTTGTACATGTAATCATCTTGTAGAAACACCTCGATCTCAACGTGTTCTAACTACTTGAATTTAATCAGATTTACGGAATTAAGGGCCAGAGCCAAGTGTAAGTTAAATTTGTTTACACTATTAGGAGAACTCTTTGTTGTATTTGTCATGGCTGGTTTTGGATATATTTGCTGATCTAAGGGGCAAGCACGTGTTTGACAATCAAGTAACATAAATAACGTAACAAGTAACGTAAATGACTAGATATGACAACCGTGAATTTTCGCATGAAACCAACAAATGATGCTATAATATTAATTACAAATTATATCTTATTATTTTTACATTACTTTTCTTATTTGCCTTTGGTAGTATAGTTTTATTTGTCTTAAATATCATATAAGATTAAAATTATAAAATGTAATTTACGTAACTTTTGGGGTCATTTGCGTATACGTTACCACGAAAAGACAAAACCCACAAACTAGCGTATACGTTTTTCTCGAAAAACAATTACCTCCTTTGAATAACCAATACCTAAGAATGCGATCTCGAATAGAATGGAAGAAATCACGCTTAATTATGCTATTTTAGATATAAAACAAGAAAAGACATAATTTGAAAAATGTTTTCAGGGTTATGCTAGCAATTATGATGAAAATTGTAAAATTTGAGGCAGAGCTGGTGGGTTCCTGTCTCTATTAGTCTATATTTTTTAAAAACTATATTTCTGGAATGTGATTAGCAATAAATTAAAGCAAACTAAAACACTTAACCATTATTGTGTATGATTGCAATATATACTACAATATGCTTCTAAAACCCTGCGTTTTCCTGACAATATAGGTGTATACATTTATATTAAGTGTAACGTTTTTCACACTGAATATTTTAGTGCACTGTTTTGGAAAAATAATCTAGACATATTTTTCAAAAACCAAAAACGTAATTAATATGAATTAGGTAATGCTGATTTTTTATGATTTTGCGGCTATTTGGGAGGGCCACTGGCTCTCATTAACTGAGAATGACTGTATTACGGAAAATAAAAAATAGCGTTCGTGATTAGTTTTACATTAAGTACCACCACTGTAGATCTGCATTTAAACTGGTCTTAAAGTATCATGGAAATGCTGCGGCGTCAATGTTTCTACGTACGGAATCAATTTAGCCAAAAGATATATTTTGCACCGTAGTTAAAAAAGTAAAATTTTCCTTTGTCGGAGTAAATAGTAAAACTGTGGTCTTAAGCTTCTTATACAATTTCATGTTTGATATGTAAACTGTACTGAGCTGAAGGTTTGCATTGACAAGCGCAGTATTCTGCATAAGACTAAAATTTAAAGTTCTAAATTTATCCAGTTTCAAGTATATTTTTCTAATCAACTAGAATAATAAAAAATATGTTTCGTTAGTGCATGGAGCTCCACTTTATGCTTCTCAACTAAAACAATAACTTTTGAGAAAGTGAGATAAATATTGACTATATTTCAACAGTAAGTCAGTATGACTTTTCCTAGTATGACATGTGTACAGTGTTTTTTAATTCTAAATGTACGTCAGTCACGCAAAGTCTTTGTAAATTGACTGAAAATATGCACTTACCAGCGGAACATACCCTGCAAGCTGATGGTTGATTAAATGATTTTCAGAGAATTTATGAATATTAGAGAAAACTAGGTGAAGCTACAACCATCTTAGCACAGCTATAAACGGTTAAAAGCACAGCACTGTGGGGTATGGGATTTATGCGTTCTTTTGCTCAATCTTTAGCAGCTGATAAAATAGGCACTAAGACCTCTTTATAGAACACATTACTCATTACGCTTACATCACGTCTGAAGGACGGTTCCGGGGTAAAGAGTCGTGATTTTGGACTCGTTTATAGATAAAATAACTGAAGTAGGTAGAAATTAACTCATTTATCAGCAATATTTTTTTTGTTTTTTTATTTATATAAATAAAATATAATCCGGATTGTTCTTTGCGGAATATCGCCTAATCAATAATATTTGTAACATTGCACGCATACTTGCAGGAACTCTACCCATGGGTCCTAGGGAACTCACTTAGGGAGCTCGGTCATGAAATGTCGGTCAAAAGATGTTTTATTATCAATATCACATACAAGCATTTTTGATGCCGGGACATGTGCTCGGTTGTGGTGTATTGATTCTCCTGATCTAGATAAAGGTGTGGAGGACTCGAGTTAAAATGTAAAAGAGCAAAGCTTTAAGTTTAGAGACCTTTATTTTTAGGATTCTTTTTTAATATAAACTTATTACTTTGCATGTCGAATAAGGGCGTGACGGTGAAATATTCAATTCGTGACGGAACCCTTACATCTTTCACTAAACAAAACAAAATTAAAATGTGCATGGTTAAAGTTGCCTTTCAGAAAATTTAATTTTCCTTCGTGATATTTTGCTCTATGTCAGTGATTGGTTTCGCAATCCATACATTCTTAAATACCAAAATGTTACAAATGGTGCCCCCATAAATCAAGTTTGATCGGTTTGGGGCAGAAGATCGATGATACCTGTTAAATGAATAATTGCTTTAAGTTTTATTTCTCAAATGAAAATACAAGAACCTGTTTGATTTTGAATCAATGCCATATCCAACAGTCTGATTTTCAGGATGTTTCCCCATAAGTCATAACAATGTAGGAACTCGCGTAGCGGGGAGCTAGATAACTAGATACCACCAGCTAAGCTTGATATGGTGGGCAATGTTAACTGATAATGGGACGGTTAAAGTGCCTATGAAGCGGAATATGTCTTGCGTTGAATGAAATGATTATGATAAGAAACACAAGCAGTTAAAAATTTAGAGCGTTAAAATAAACTGCAGAGATGCTACACATTCGGAAAGATGCCGGTGAGTTAACTGTGGCTACCATTAAGATGCAAATTACCAAAAAAGCATGCTACACGTCATTTTGTTTGCATAGATACAGAGAATAGCTGAGCAGTTAATAAAAAAAATTGTACTTTTTCAACATAAAAATTAGTTTATACCTTATAAACTGTTTTTCTTTTAAACAAAGATGAAGTCATATTTTTGTAACAGCTTGAGATTAAACTCCGTGCTGTGAATCAGTGTCGAGATGAGAACAAAACTTGCTATTTTCTCATGTCGCTTTTGAAGTTTGCAAACAAAATTACGTCGCGGAAACAAAAATCTTGATACACCTTTAATGCACAATGATCTAACCAGTCATCAGCTCAAAAGCTGCTAATTTGAACAGCTACTATCTCAGCGGCATTTTATCTATTTTTTTTTTATATAAAGCTTTCTGTAGTTTTAAGTTGATCTCTTTAGAGCTGTAAAAACATTTTTTGCTTCATAGGAACTTTAAAAATTCGAATCTAATAAGACGAAAAACAAAGCTCATTTTGCATTTTGTTTCTTTTACCTAACATAATCTTAAATACAAATTTGTAAGTCGTCAAACAGTGTGAAAAACATGCATATATATTAACTGAATATTGTTTATCGTAGTACATTTTCTTAGGACTTGAGACCAAGTAAAAAAAACAATTGAAAAAATAAAAATACGCGTACAAGTTTAAAAACTGAGCAGTACACAATGTCAATGAGATAACAATGTGAGTTGTTGTTTTAAGTAAACTCGATGGCGATATAATGATCGAGGAGATTGAACAATGTACTAAACGAAGAGAAGCAGCATGCACAAAAAGCAATTTCGAGTCTGTTAGTTATATTGCCTGCAAGATGGTGTATTATTGAACAAACTATGAGCTAAATGTAACTACAGCTGATGTTACACGAGGCAACTTTTTGTGCAACTTGTCTCGCGACACCACAGTTGCGAAACAAGCTGCAAAGCGGGTGTCACACTGCACAATGGCTTCTGCATGCATCTTGAATTTTCTAACTAAAATCATTGCGAAAAGTAGAACAGGGCTTTACTTTCGGCAATGATGTCTGCAAATTATCTCGCAACTGTTTTTTAGCAATTGCACGATGTGTTAAACGCTTCAATCGCTTGTGCAACTAGTTTCGCAATGGCGTTGAGAAACAAGTTGCACAAAAAATTGCCTTGCCTAACATTAGCTTACGCTTAACTTTTTTAAAATATGCAATCTACGTTTACTGTATTGCAAGGCGCACAATGCATGACCGGACTTAAAGAACTTGAAGAAATTAAAAAGTAGGTTCAAATAAAGGAGCAACTTTAGAATACCCCGACACTGTCGTAAATATAAGGTAGCTTCACGTGGCAGAGTAATTCGGTGATGAAATTGTAAGTTTTTCTTGTTGCTGCCGTATGTATATGTAGGAGTTCAGCCCACGTTCAAACTCAATGATAGTCGATGATAGTTGAAGATAGTCGATGATAGTTGATGATAGTTGATGATAGTCGATGATAGTTGATGATAGTTGATGATAGTTGATGATAGTCGATGATAGTTGATGATAGTTGATGATAGTTGATGATGGTGGCTTTCAAACGTACATGATAGTTGAAACTATCATCTACTATCATGCTCAACTATCATCATTGTTCCAAATGATATACGTATTCAATACTAAAAGTTTGTCACACAATCAACACTGTTTTTGTTTCGATATTCTTCATTATTTCAAACTGCGTACAGAAATAAGACCAAATTAAGAACAAATTGACTGAAACAACCAAAGCATTTTGAGCAATGAGTCTCGGCAAAATTACTGGTTCTTATAAAAACGTTGAAGTCAAGATGGCTAAACATGTTAAAATTCTAACAATTTAGAATGAAAGTGCTCTTCAAGTTTTTTTTTTAACTTGAGGACCGTTTTCGTTTTAACTTTTCAACCAAGTGTAACCATCGAAGAGATTACCCATTTACTTGCGGATACAATTTAATAGTTTGTGTCTCTACTGCGCATGTGTTGTATGACGGCAGACGCTAAATATTACAACAAAAAGCCCATTCAGGACGTCCTTAAAACTTCGAAGAGAACAAAATAACATTTTCCCACCGACATTTTTAAAAAATCTTTTTATTTTATTCTGAAAACATTTTAGCAATGTTTAGGGAATAAGTAATATCTTTATAACTGGTACTATGAGATAGCTTGTAATACTGCTTTAAAGTTTGGTAGAGCGCACATACAAATCGTTCAAAATGTATTTCATGTTGTCGTCAATTTCATTTTTAATTTTAACGTTTTTATCAGAATTTAAACAATTTTTTTAGTTATTTAGATATACACAAAGTTTCTATATATGTTTCATATTTGCTTGCACTAGATAGCAACAAGGGCGTTTAAGGAATAGAATCGCCTTTTGTGTTTTTAAAGTATTCTACAATTCGTTAATTAGCTAGCAGCTCTGAAATTGTTGTAAAGAAGAAACAGTTTTGAACTGGCTAACGTCCTTTTGATTGAATTTGCACACTGAAAGCTATACTACAATATTATATGCAAAATCTTTCCACAACCCCAATAAGACAATAAGACAGGACAGAGAAAAATGTGTTTTTATTTTACAGAATTTCATTTCTCTTTTACATCTCGTTTTGTTTTCCATTATCAAAATTTTTCTAGGTTATAAGCAGAATCAAATCCAAAATATACCATTTGTTTTACTTTACCGGAAAGAGGCGCACCATACCAAGTTGTCCGATCAGGTTGCAACCCTCATTTAATCCAGCAAGGGCGGTCAGCGGCTATAGAGAAAGTGACGCCAAGTGTACCAAGCCTGCTACCGTTGAGGTGCCATTTTTTCTTGCAAGGCCTGGGCCGAGATATTTTGAATGGACTACCACAGCGCACGAAGCATTACCTGGACACCATCTTGAGGTAAAAGTGATTGGCAAAACCTTGTTAAATGGACATCATAATAATTTTCTTTCCAAACTTTTTTTGGTAATTTGAAATTGGATTTATAAACAACTGGCCAAGGAAGATTGTTAATAACGTCATCATCATCGTCGTCGTCGTCGTCGTCATCAACATCATCATCATCAACATCATCATCATCGTCATCGTTATCATCATCATCATTGCCATTGATTATTATTATTAGTTTAATATTATATACACTATTTAAAATAATAGTCTCATTATCATTACTACTGTTTCGTCATAGGCGCAGGGAATGATCGAGCTTTTTCAGGACTCGTGTGATGACGTGATTGAGTGGCTAAATGGTGTGACATTTTACTTTGCGTTCGTAGAAGGCTGGGGTATGTACGCCGAGAGTCCGCTGACTGAAAGTGACACTGACCTATACGATGGGAAACCGCTGTACAAATATGGAGTCCTCACCTCTATGGTAAGGGGTTGATTTAGCTGATTGAAAACTACTAGAACGTGTAAAACATTAGGAAGATATCGATTGGTATTTTAGAGCTGCAATTGCCAGTGTGTGAGTAGCGTGTATATTATTAATACTTAACAATAATAGCAATAATAATAATGACAATTTATTGCGACATATCGATAAAGGAATGGCTATTTATCTACAGTTTGAAATAAACTATCTAATTTCCTAATTATCTATAAACACATACAAAATTGCACTCGACTATGGTAAAAATACGTTGTTAAAAGAAGAAATCATATTAAAAAAGTTGTTAAATCGTATTGATAAGATTGAAAAAATGTTTTTTTCGTGATTTGGTTATTAATGTAATCCCTAACTTTTTAACAAAACGAATTAAATTCTTGTTTTTCTAATGTTTACTGGTATGTAGAAAGTGGTTAAGCGAGTGAACAATTTTTCAGTTCTTTTCTGCGACTTAGTACATTTTAGCGAGTATCCTAGAAATCAAGCACCCGTTTGCTGCTTTTATGTAGATTTTGCGACCAATGGCCAAATTTTGGCAAGCAAACCCCATATTTGGCGAATATACATCTAACTGCTTACGTTAATTTTTAAATAAAATTATTTGAAATTCAAAGTCGTAGAGCGCATAAACTTCTATTCTCGGTTCAACTTGATAGTCAAAATTCTACCATTTGAACTGGTTGTAAAACGTATCATCTAAATGAAATAAATAATTTTTAGATTTGGAGGACCATCCGCATGATGTTAGATGTTAAAATACATCACCAGGGCTTAACTCGAGCCGAGGCTGTGAAAGAGTTTCAAAGATATGTTTGGATGTCTCAAAAAAGAGTTCATAAAGAGCTATCACGTGTTCAAAGTATTCCAGGACAGGCATCCGCCTACATAATTGGCCAGCAAATGATTGTCAAGATAAGAAACCATCTTCAGAAAGAACTTGGTAGGTAACAGAGTCCTTAATCAAGGCAACGTGAACTTTATAATACATTAGTTAGTTGAACCTTATATATAAGGTCAATATTTTCCCAGGTTAGCTTCCAGCAAACAGTGATAGTCAATTACCTACCCTGAGATGACGGAAAGTTGATTTGGCGGAAAACAAGGTCACACAAATATTCGAGTCTCGGTAAACTGCCGGGATCGAATAGGGGACCTTGTTGTTGGAAAACAAATATCTTATCTAACAACTGCGCCAACAAAAGTCAAGCACAAAATGATTTGAAAAAACACGATGTTCCACTGTGGCTTAACTGAATTTTATTCAACATACTACATAGTAAGATAAAACACAATTATCATGATGCAAGCTTTATTTTATTGAGAGCATTGTATTGCCGTTAACAAAATAATTTCAAAAACTATGGCCAAGCTTTTGGAACTGATATGTTCAACATGTTATTTACAAGCTATTAGTTCGAACACAATAGCACACAAGAACCCAGACTAAAGTTTAACTACAGTCAAACTAGTGATGTTATGCACAAACTGTTGGTTCCAACACTAATAATCTACTTTTCGTTTTTAAAGTTAGGTCTTAGCTTTTTTAACAAGACGTCAATCTTGTTAGGTGCTGAAATTATGAGGAAGAAATTGCAATTATGGTGCTATTTCATCTTTTAAAAATGAAAAATAACATGTTACTGTCTTGTTTGGGTTTTCATGTTTTACATCCGAAAGTGGGGAGATTTACGTTTATGTTTCAGAGGTTATCATCAGTTGCAAACGATTCCCCTTTTGATTGTCAAGAAAACAGAAATCTCCTTTAACCTTCAGAAAAATCCTGTTAGAATAATCTTAAATCATTTTTATCATCCAGTAAGCGTACACCAATAAATCTGGCGAACGTTCACATTGCTCGAAGACTCGGACTTTTTGACCTAATAAGTTGATCCAGTCTTGGTGATGCCTACGTATTCATTGGCGAAACATGGCAACGGGAAAATTGTATTTAGACATTATTAAAAATAACTGTAATGAAACACACAAGACGTTTAAGTTTGAAGACAGACATGTTTCGGATTTTGAAATTGCTGCTTCTTAGATCTTAACATTAACTTTATTAAGACAATGTAATTCTTAACAGGACCCAAATTCAGTCTGAGAGACTTTCATTACAATTTATTTGCACAAGGCAAAGCTCCGCTTGATTACTTGGAAGCTACTATGAAAAGGTTAGTATCAATTGTGTTTAAATGTTAAGTAAGATATTATTGATTCATGTAACTGTTATAGGGCCTTAGGTACCGTCCACACGAGTCCGGAGATTTTGTATCTGAAATTTTTTTCAGTTGTGCGGATACAGCTAACGTCCACAGGTGTCCGCCGTACATGCTTGTACACGACAACGTTGTATAACGTCGTAGTATCGATCCAGTCTTTTCCGAGCGAGTATTTCCGTTTTCCTTTGAGATATCCGGATACGCAACAGATACGTGTGGACGGTCATAAACGATTCGTATACGCTACGTGTGGACGAAGATATTTTTGTATCCGGATAAAAAAATTTGCGGATACAAAAATCTTCGAACTTGTGTGGACTAGGCCTTAGTTCTTTCTAGGATTGCATACCAGCTGAAGTATTGTCAAGCCTTCAACCTACTACGGCAAACGTTGCTCTTGTTATATTTTCCAGCCTGTAGTTTCAAATGAGGGTTTGAGATAAACGAGTAAAGCAAAACGATTTCATTGTATAAAATTCAAAACTATTACCAAAAATCATTGTAAAAGGGCCATTTGCACAACTGCGTCAAAAACTGCAACTGCTAGGATCTTTTGTCTGTTTTCTTTTGTCAAAGAATTAGCGGTAGCAATTGTTATACCTTAGTTTCTCGAGAGAGAATAAAAAAACTTCATGCGAATGTTCTTTTGGGTAAACGATACACAAGTAATGAATTAACTCAGCAAACCTCATTGGTAAGATTTGATCATTTTCATCAAATTTGGCCAAGAAACAAAATGGCGGCACGCAAAACATGACATAATCACAATTAGTACCACAACTAGTGGACTAACACAAATCGTGCATTTTAATTGGCTACGCCACTAGAGGACTATTAGTAATAGTCATCGAGTGGCGAAATTCGCACGATTTCTTTCGTTTTATACCCAAATAAATTTTTCTTCAGCTTGCATTTGCTAACTTTATTATTGCTTTTTCTGTCTGACTATTTGGGTGATACTAAAACAATTAGACCCTTCGCCCTCAAGGGCTACGGGTTCAATAGCCCACTCGGCCTCGCCTTTTGGGCTACGGCGGTCTAATTGTTAATTAGCCCCATGGGATAAAGAACAAACTCAAATGTTAAACTACTCTCAAATAGTATGTACAATTAGTTCTACAAATGAAATCACAACAAAACTAGCATTCTCTACAACGGTAAAAAATCTATATAATTTATCTTCTTCCTACACATGTAGTCATATATCTATTCTCTGCAAAAGCGGTGATATATCTTT
>JAOTRI020151525.1:0-10184 GCA_028564885.2 Zoanthus sanctaehelenae
ACGTCAGGATACAACGGAGTGACCGAGTGACAAAAAGCCACCACGATATGTCATCCTCCGGATGACATAAAAATGAAAGCTCCATAAGATTCTGTGGAGTTTAATTTGAACTTTTGCTTGACACCATTTGTAACACTAAAGCACGTAAAAGCAATTATTGTTTTAAAAGGTTTCCTCCAACAAATGCTCTTGTTTCGTTTTTCCGTGGAACCAACGTGTAAAAAGTTATTTTTAAGATGAACAGAATATATATTTGTAATGAAATGGTGTAATTTGATATGCGTGTACAAAATTACCAATATTTCATTGGTAGATAACAATACACATCCAAATAACTTTTTTTCCTCTCACTTGGCGATCTAGAACTGTTTCTAGTCTTACAGTTGGATCAACAGTTAACACATACTTTCAGCAAGTTTAGCTGGATTTGAACGTAAAAGAATCTTAAGAAAATCATACACATTAAAGCCTTCGTAGAGCGCAGTCTTTTGAGATAAGAGTAAATTTGAATCGAGGTTTCTTTGGACATAATATATTGTTCCTAGCAGACATATACTTATATTGATAGAAAAGGAGATGAATAGACAATTGGCTTAGCGATAATTGGTTTTTGAATGATAAAAAGATGCTTTTATGAACGGATGGGTATCTAGACCAATTAATGCATGCACAAACAAATTAATGGATAAATGCAAAGAGAAATAAATAAATAGATAAATATGTACAAATATAAACAAATGAAAGGTTTGATAAAAGGACTAACGTACAACGCTATTTTGTTCAAAAGCTTCTTAACCCTGGGTTGAAAGGAGAGCAATATTTTTGGAATACCCTTTGAAAATTCTATAATATCAAGAATACAGCTCAAACCCTTCCTTGTAAATTTGGGAAAAAACAAGAAATTTTAACTCGGAGTTAACGGTAACTGGCATTTGAAGAACTCGGCTCAGAAGTTTTCCTCGAGTACAGGGTAACTTTCTTTTTTCCCAAAAATGTTCCAGGGCCCTGGAGGTAAATTTCAAAATTCCAGGAGTTTTCCAAAAATTCCATCAGTTTTCCAGGAATTCCATCAGTTTTCCAAGAACCCCAGCAGTTTTCCAGAAAGTCTAATAGTTTTCCAGGAATTCCAGCAGTTTTCCAAGAATTCCAGCAGTTTTCCAAGAATTCCAGCAGTTTTTCAGGAAGTCTAATAGTTTTCCGGGAATTCCAGGAATAGTAAGCACCATGAATTGTCACTTAATCCAGCAATACCAAAGTCGCAAATGAATGTGACAGTGAACTGTTGACTAACCATTTTTGCTTTTACGGTGAGCTGTACCTGAAGAACGGAGAACAACCCATCCTATGAAAGAAAAACGAAACAAAAAAATTAAAAGAGTAAAATACAAAGGAAATAATGCAAAAAATATTGCTAATGAGGCAAACGTATTGCAGTTAGACTGATAAAACGCTGCATAAACGGTTTGCAGACATTTACCGAAACTTTTAATCGGGGCTTTTCCAAAACTTTTAATCGGGGCTTTTAGCACCTTCTTATACTAAGAACTAATACAGTAATAGAGACTTTTGGGTTCGAAATATAGTAAACATTACCAAATTTCGAAAATATTCAAAATCTTTACTCTCTTTTGATGCAATAACAACTCAACTACCTTAATTGCCTTTCTTCTCCTTTTCCTCTACTTGTATCAATCATTTTAACACAACCTTCTTACCCGTCACCCCTTCCTTATTTTCACTTTATTACTTCTTTCAATGTAACAAAAACTACTTACCCCTCTCCTCTACTTTATCATCTTCTACATGCTTGTTTATTTGTAACAAGAACTACTTACCCCTTCTCCCCTTCTTTATTATTCCACATGTTTCTTTCTTTATAAGAAAAATTGCTTACCACCCTCCCCTTTTCTCATCTTTTACATATTTATAATTTATTTTAACAAAAACTTCTTACCCTCTTCTCCCTCCATATTTTCCTCTTCCTCACCGATGTACTTAACTAAGGCAGCGACATATCTTTTAAGCTGTTGTTCTTTTGCTGAAAACCCTAAAAAATCAGTGCAACAATAAAAACAAAACAAAGTTTATCGATAAAAATGTACATTATACACCATAAAAAAGAGAAAACTTATTGACTTTTCGGACGTTCGTCCTTTGTCGGACTAAACGAGACATTATTAGTTTTTCAGTTTCCGAGTTTATTCTACCTTTTTAGAGTTAGCTTAAAGTGCATATGACATGGATTTTTTTTTGAAGTTTTATAAACTTGAATGTATTCTTAACTATAAACCGAAATTATTTTCTGTCAAAAATGTTTTCCGTCGTTTTATTACATGTTGAAAATGCTGATTTTTGCTTTAAAAGAGTCCGCCGTCCGCGCGGCCAAACCACCGGCTGCGACGTCACATTTTTTCTAACTTTTCTTTGAAAAAAAGAAAAAAAATTAGCGATGGAGAGTAAAACGACGAAAATTAGAGGAAGGTATTGCATGGCCAGAGCACCGAATAAAGAAAGCTGTCAAAATACCAGCTATACTGATGACATAAGAATGCAAGTTGCAAACAATGTGACGTCAAACCAGAACCCAGACTCCGGACAAATTTTTGCTTCAAAATGGGTGTTTTCAAAACGCAAAAACTGTGGTAAGATTTTTTTTGAGGACGTAGAATATCAAATTCGTCTTTCTCAAGCATTAAATGTGAAAAAAGGCCAAAAAAAAAATCCGTGTCATATGCACTTTAACTGATTTCCTATCGCTTCTTTTGTATATTCATCCATTGTAACATGGGAAATACAGACTACTGTCATTACTGTTTCACTCTGTCCACACTAAAGATGGCATTTATAAATGCCGAAACATGTCTGTGTTAAAACCTCAGGTGTTGCATATTGTGTGTTTCCTTAACACTTTTACTCCCAATCAGTTATCGGCACTCAACTTCTCCTTACATAACAAATACAAAATAGAACATTTGATAATGAGAAAATGAGAGTTGATCAAACAAAGCAATCTAATGAAGATTAAAAGTGAAATTCTCACAAACTTGTTCAATGATAAGTATTGGCTCAAGTTGGGAGAACTTAATAATTCAACTGGGACTGAAAGGGTTAATAACCGTAAAGATGATTAAAAGTGAAATTCTCTCAAAATTGTTTACTGAAAAGTATAGGCTCAAGTTGGGAGAAATTAATAATTCAACTGGAAGTGAAAGGGTTAATAACCGTACAGACGACTAAAAGTGAAATTCTCTCAAACTTGTCCAATGAAAAATATAGGCTCAAGTTGGGAGAATTTAATAATTCAACTGGGACTGAAAGGGTTAAGGAGAGCGCAATACTAATCAAACACAGTTGGGTAAGCTATTGTAACTCGTGCGGTTACCAAGGTGTAAAATTAATGAAGTTAACAAATTCGCGATTCCTGGTTGGGCGATTTTTTGTACCACACATCAGCGCCATTTGGAATTTATAACTATGAAGTGTTGCAGCTGGAGCACATACAAAAACCGCTTTTGAACTTCATTGATCTGCCGTGTTGTATCAAAGGCCGAGATTCTAAGCATTGTTGTCACGCTAAAGAAGGTGAATGGAGTCATTGTACTCATCGGTTGGTGCGCACTTTATTAATCTCTGATTACTTTTATATATAGTTATCATATATTCTGTTTGCTTATGGCGTCAGATTGTCACAAAATAGAATCTTGAATCTCTTATTCTTCGTGCTATTCAATTCGTTGTTATTCCTTTTTCATAACATCGCATCCATTCTCCGTTGCTTGGTAATATTTTTGTTTATTTCATTTCATCCAGGGCCGTAGCCAGACCTCCAAAACAGAGAAGGCAAAATGGGAAAATATGATGTAAAGCCTTGAATGTAGGAACCTGGTCTCCCATTATCTGAGTTCCATTACTTGTGTCAGTAAAAATCAGGAGGCAACTGCCTCCTCTGCTTCAGCCTGGCTACGGTTATATCATCGTATGTAACGCTTCGAGAAATAAAAGGAATTAGTTTAAGACCCTGAGTGGTGGTCCGGCCAGGAATCGAACCCAAGCCTCCCGCACGATAGACTGGCATTTACCAACTGGGCTAGTTGAGTAACCAGACGGCGGTCTTATTATCTCCAGATCGTTATTTGAAACTCACACAGCACTGTTTTTATGAATATCTCCTATTGACACTAGACAATGTACATTTGCTCCAAGTAGCCTTACTCATGTTTTTTTAGTTCATTACAACTCCATCCCTAGTACATTTCAAACTATGTTTACTAAAAATTCTGTAATCCATCAGTATACCACCTGACAGGATAATAATTACAAGGTCCACTATAGCAGGACTAACATACTTAAATTATCGAAAGAAATAAGAGAAAAATAACATAGCCCTTGCTGGGAATCGAACCCCACCTCTCGGTTTACTAGTCCGACGTGTTAACCACCACACCACAAGAACCAACCACGCTGATAACGCAGCCGGACAATGTTATGTAGATGGTAACTGTAGGGGTTCCCAGGGCAAAGTTTTTCTCTATTGAAAAGTTGAACACCGTATAAATTATAGGTACGCATGTATGGTGTTATGTGCAGATAAATCTAATAGAAATACGTTCGGTGTGTAGATATATAGAAAGAAATAACAGAAAAATAACATAACCCTTGCTGGGAATCGAACCCCACTTAAATTATCTATTGTCTATTTTGGCCAAAGATAATGAAATTCACTTCCTACAGACCAAAAACCCAAGCAATCACAATCCTGCTTCAAAAATAACTGTAAAAAATATTTAAACTCCCAGAACCTATTTCCAACCGTATTGAAATAGAACTTTAATGTATTAATAATATGGCCATTTCAAATAACATTTCTGTAAGCCTCTACTTTGGTTTCTTGAAGTCAGTGTGAGGTGTTAAATGAGTAACTTAAATGAGTTGAAGCGGTACTAAAGTATAAGTCTGTGGTTCCTTTATGTACTGTGGGGAGTCAGGTTGGCATAGTGGTCATCAGTATTGCCTCACACCTGTCCCTTCCTAGTTCGAATCCTGGGCACCGCATGTGGGCTTAGAGTTGTCGATCTCAATCTGACTCCGAGGGTTTTTCTCCGGGTACTCCGGTTTTCCTCCCAGAGTAAAAATCGACTCCCAGCTAATTCCATCTGGCTGTGGTGCTGTGCTCCAAAATCGTAGATGGGCCGTAAAGCGGCTAGAATTTGTGTATGTGTTTGTAACCTGTGTTTGTGCGTAATGATTAAAATGCTTTCGGTTCGACCTCGTTGAACAGCGTCCTCGTAATTCAGTTCTCACTGCAAGGAGGGCATCTAGCAAGGCTGTTTGTTTGTTTGTTTTTGTATCACAATTATAGATATACATCACTAATCTTACATTACTGTACTGGTTAATACTTTTTCTCTGTATGTCTTGATTAATACTCATGCAATTGGCTGTTTAGGACAGCCGATGGCATTTGTTATTCTATCACACAGATTAACTGTAACTCTGATTTATAATATTATGTAAATTGTATCTTTAATTGGTTTATCTAATAACCACAAATGATTGATGGACTGATTGACTGAACTAATTACTGGTCGCAATCTTTTCGTCTTAATATTTTTGTTTTTTCCGTTTACAACAGTACGTGTAAAACAGCGGTATTTCTATTTGTTTACTTTAGCACGGATGTGACAGAGATGTACCTCAAGGAGATAGGGGTCGATCGTGACTAGTCACAAAGATCAAAAGTCTCAACTAGACGAGTCACAAGTGCACACAAGTAGAACTACAACACAGAGCAAAACTAACATCCTCCATTGACTCGTATTATTAGGGACCTTTAGCAACGAGGACGGCGACGTCGTCAACGACGGCAGAGAACAATAGAATACAATGGCGGCACGTTGGAATGCAGCGAGCGGTGCACGTGCACGGGGTTGTCGCTTAAATTAAAACGTGAAAACACCTTTTTGGGAGCTGTTGAGACTACGTGGACGTAACAGTAAAAAGTTTCTCAGTATTTGTTTAGCTTCATGGAGAAAAATTAAATCGTTTTTCTATTGATAAAGCGAAAAGCAAAGGAATAAAACCCAAATGTCCTGCACAAGTAAACAAAGAGCAAATCAGAAAGGTGATTTTTCGGAGCCGTCGTCTTTCACGTTCCCGTCCTCGTTGCTAAAGCTCCCTATTAAAGGTATTACTGCGCGCAAGAACTACAATTTGTAAAAAACCGAATATCTTCCAGTTCTCTTTGCTTTTCTCAGTCATTTAAATTTTCGAAAGAAATTTTTATTTAGCAAACAAATATTTGTGTGAGCTTTTTGTTATTGCGAGTAAGAAAACAATTGGTATATAACTTTATTCATAAGGTAATAGGGACCTTAAGATGCCAGGACGGTGACAGTGATGAGAACGGAAGAAAACAATGGCTTTAATTACAAAATACAATAGTTCCACGTTGGAATGTTGCGAGCTGACAAGTTGCTCACCGTTGTCTTCACTGATAAGCCGCGAAAAGTCCACTTTTGGGGTTCCATGGACAACGAAAACGTCAAACAACAAAATTTGGAAGCTGTTGTTTGCCTTCGACAATGAACTTTTTACCATTTGCTGTTCCAGAATTTTGTACATTTCAAAATAAACGACAGCACTAATAATGTTTTTAATGACGTTTCGGCCATTTCCAAATTACAGAAGTATTAACAAGAACAAGTGAATATTTAAGTACAAAAAAAAGTTTTTAAATTAGCATAACAGTGTTAGTTTTGACAAATAAATAATTTAGCTTTCACTGAGTCCCCTTGGGTATTAAGTGTTGGTTTGATTGTTCTGATAAATAACATTTCATACAAGAGACAATCCAACTTCACACTACACTTTTTTAAAATACTGAACTGTCCAAGAATATCAACAGGTTTTGAATGATGTTCATCTTTGTAATGTTTGCCTATAACCGAATAGCGGTGCTCATCGGCGCGTTGGAAAAGGTGTCGAATTGTGTATCCGACGTAACTCGCATCACACGAGTCACATTGAACTTTATACACAACGCGTTGTTGGTTAACAATGGCAATTTCGCTTCGGGTATAGTGAATTCTTGGGCTAGTTTTTTGCTGGTAGAAACAGGTTGGATGGGGTGGTGATTTTACGGGACAAGTCACTCAGTTGTTTATGAACCCTGTCAGCCGATCTCTGATCTTTAAACGGCAATTTGATGCGCACAGGAACGGGATTTGCATTTAACCAAAATTTAACAAAACTGTCCTAATTAAGAAGTTTGTAATTCTCACGAAAAAGGTTGCTATGTACAACCATAACGTGCAAGGAAAATAAATTATCTTAAAAAAATCTCCAGTCCATGAGAGCTCACTAGTTCGTATTATTGCAGCAACACTATAATCACGTGGGGCCACTGTTCACAGTTTGTAGAGCAAACTCCGGTGGAGCGGTGCATGGTTTTAATACAGCCGCTCGATTGGCTTATCAGTTTTTGCGATGAAAATAAGGTAGCTTTACGATTTCAAATGCGAATTTTATTTTTGGCAGTAGTATTCGTTTTAGCGACGTTTCTATAGCAAGAAAATGTGCTTTTATGAGTCTTTCGTCTCTGTTACGTGCAAACTTGTGTGACGTTTCACAGTGGAATATGTATATTCTCATGATCACGCAAGCTTTTTAAAAATTACAATGATTACAAATTTTCAATATTAAAGCAGTTTTAATTCTAAAGAAGAACAATTGTTACTGCTATTTTAGATCGCTTTTATCTCCCTTTTTGTAATAATCTTATAATGGTACACATTCGCATTTGCTCGCTGCATTTAACTTTGTATTAAAAACTTGTAGTTTAAAAAATATTGTCTTAAAAAAACAGAGCAGAGTGAGCTTGTCTGGCATTACTAGCTGCAAAAAAAGCTCTTATCGTGTGGTCAAACGACTTTGGCGTTTTTAAAATATGTTGTGAGCCCTAGTAGAAATAGCCCTATATAATTTTTGTTCTAATTCGATAATTTAGATATCTAGTTTGAAAAAATACACCTCTTGACATAAACCTCTCACCTCTTGCGTACAACTCTCTCCACTCTTGTTTATAAGATAGCCCGTGAAAAAGAAAGCGTTGCGTGATAACATAATCAGCGAGATTGGACGAATTCATTTAGATGTCCATCCTTAAATGTCTTCACTTTATATTTTTCAAATCGACTTAAGATAAGAATGACGTCATGTACGGCTATTACCAGTCCCCTTCAGGACACGGCCAAAAATCAAACTCTGATAACTTTCTCAATTTTCAAAGTATTATGAAAAATAAGTGATAAGAGTGATTAATGGCAAACATTTTAAGTGATGAGTGTGAAATTAGCCTTGAGAACAAAGAATTTAGAGACAAACTCTGTTGCTGTAATAAAAGTATTCTGCCCCAAAGATACAAAACCTAAATCTAGTATGAATATATTGAGCAACCACAAGCATTTTTTTAAAATTCAGTCTTCAAAATTTTTTATCAAATTTGATCACAAATCCTGGAATACTAAAGGTTTTATGCTTGTTTATTACTAATTAACGTCCATCAACTATTTCTTTTATAGCTTATAGTATGTCAAAAGTTGGTGTTAATGCATTGACAAAGATCCAAGCAAGACAAATGAACGAGGATTCAAGGGAAGACATCCTAGTTAACTGTGTAAGTATCTTCAATTACAAATAATATGTTGTTTTTCCACAAGCAATTCCGCGGTTTCCACTGGCAAAGCATTACATAACTAATTTATTCCATGTTTTAAAAAATTTAACTAAGCTTTTGCTCCCCGCAATGAGAGCGAAAAACCACCAAAACTGCAGTTTGTGCTGACGTTTTAATCACTGGCGATGATAACGATTGACATTTGTCGCAATTTCAGAAACATACGCACACAGTTTTGGCGTCATGTCAATAGTCGCTCGTAAGAAATGGTGGTAAAATATTATCCGTTGGATACATTCTAGATATGCAATGCTTTCGAGTCAGATGCGGTGGGATATGCTACGCGTCACTTTATTTTTCATTTTCACCTTTTAGCTCTCTTCAATGATGTTTTATGAAAAACCAAAATTACCAAAGTATATTTATGAAAGCAAATTGTCAGGAAGCGCTTACAAAAGCTTTTGTCAGAACCGGCTTTTAAATGGTATCCTTGCATTTATTGGTTGAAAGAGGCATCGCACAGCTACTGCAGTCAATCAGAATGAGGGCGGGTAATGCATTTGAGGCCCACACGTTAACCATTTGGTCCGTCAAAAAGAACGGTTTGGAAAGGGAAACTTGTTACTTGGTCGCACGTAGTGTGGCAAACGTGCTTATGACATATCTAAAGGGGTCTTTACGCACCATCAAATTAACAAGTACGTAAGACTCTTCCACTATAAAGATAAAAACCACCTTCTATCGTCATTCGATTAAAGAAGCTTAAGCATATACAATTTATTTGATATGCTTGTCTTTCGCCGTATTGTCATTGTCTTGTCAATATTTCTTCTAAAAGAACGCGCCAGTTTCTTTTTGTGGAAGCTAAACCCTTTTATATCCTAAAACACCACACCCCCTGTTCATTGAATGAAAGAAATGTTTACCTGACTGTACATCCAAATATGTTGACTGAACATGTTGTTTATCAGTGCTGTCCTGGATTTGTTAAAACAGACATGGCTGGACCGTACGGAAACTTGACTCCAGACGAAGGTCAGTTAAAATGATTTAAAACACCTACAAAGTTTACCGTCTTATTTTGATAATAATAATAATAAAAGCTTATACCGCGTTTGTACATAGTGTCCTAAACGCTTTACGATTATACAATTATAAATATATAAATTTAGTATATACTAAAACAGTGGATAGTATTGAAGGCGCGCTCTGATTGGCTGCTCAAACCGAATATCTTGTGCTATTCACCTCCGAGAAACTCGGGAAACAATGGCGTCCCGGTTTGCATCCGTGACAAGCGAAGAAATCACTCAAACTAACGTCGGAGCAGTCCCTGAATACACAAAGAAAACGACTAACTTTGGTAAGGTCGTGTTTTAAAGTAATAGTTAAAGTTTTTAACCCGGATTTTATTGATAAAAAACAATGAGAAAGGTTTTGTTTACAAATGCAAATTAATCTTGCGTAACCTCACTTAAACTTGTTCACTTGAAAATCAAACTTGAATGAT
>JAOTRI020151535.1:0-10184 GCA_028564885.2 Zoanthus sanctaehelenae
CATGAGTGAAAAGTTAGTCGCCAGCCGACCAAATGAAGTCGCATTGGCGACCCCACAGGTCGCAATGTCGAGCCCTGTATCTTATATATTGGGCAAAATGATAAAACAAGAAGCACTGAAAATTAATGCAAAATGTGGTGACAAGTTAGGATATGATATCTTTGTCTATTGTAAAAAAGGAACAGTTACAAACTCATTTACTTCTTGAACTGTTTCTGTAAATACAATGACGAAACATCCATTGATGACAACTTCCACAACATGTGCTGGCATTAGCAACCCAAATTTTCTCTAGATGATTATCCAGAGTCCTTCACAACACACCAAGTCCAAGGCTTCTGGGGGTCACACTGCTCACATTGCAAAATGCATGTAAATTGAAGGCTTTCAGGATTCATCTCCACCAAGACAGCTGCACACCTCTCTATTATACATGCTAACAATAACGGTTGGTTGTGCATAACAGTGAGATACAACAATGATTCATACAGTTGGATTGTTCAACCTTCCTTTTAGACAGATAAATGATTTTTCAATCCTTGAAGTTTTGAGGTTATATCAGCCTCCTTGTGCTACTATTGGAGCAATTGTTCAGCGAGGAAGATTTCTTCATACTTGAATACTTCAAATCGAATGAACACACATGTGATTTACCATTTCTAACCTCACTTAGACTTTGACATTTTCTTGAATAAGGATGTTGCATATTAGGCCCTCAAAGACTTCTGTGTTTATGTGTGTGTGTCATGTGACAAGTCTCCATCCATCAAGTGGTAAAGATGGTGTCCCAAGTAAGTAGGCCTTTGACTGGCTAACTAAGAATGAGCATACTGTACTGCAGTATGTTAAGATTTCTGATTGGTATCATGGTTTTATGACAAATGCTGGTCAATAGTTGTGAAGTTGTTAGTATGCACCCTCTATGATAAAAATATTTCATACAGACATAATATAACACATGTCGTAAGAAAACTCAAACCAGACAAAACTGACCTCCATATCTTTTTTGTATCTTGCTTCAAATACAGCCATGGCGGCCAGTGAACCAGAACCTAGCAAAAAAACAACAAACTGTTTTATTGAAGATATTCTCCAAAAATTTTTTACTTTACACCAAAAAAAAACTAAACTCAAACAGCTGTAGTAAAACTGAAACTATACTGTAGTAGGAAAAATTTTAATTTGAGAATTACTTCATGACAATTTTTAACTTCCGAATTCAAAGGTGCAGTTATCTGGCAAACTTGCAGATTAAAAGTTAGACCTTTTTTGATTTACATAAATTAAGTTTTACAGATTAAATTAATTTTGATAATGGGGTCAATCAGGGTAAAAATGTCCTTGAATCAGGGGTTGTGAACTTATAATTTACTTTGTTATTCTGACCATGTGCATCAAAAACAAGTCCAGTTGGAGATTCTATTTCTTCCTTACTTACTTTATGATACTTTTACCTACTAAGTCCATATAATTATAATTAAAAATTAAATACCCAGTACCCCAGTTTTTAATTAAGGAAAACTAGAGCTTTTTTAGGAGCCCGCCTTCCCCCAAAAAACCTCTTTTTCATATATTTTTTCATGTGTACTCCCACCTTAAGGAGAGTTAAAATCACAATATTCAATATCAATTTTTAAAGATTAAAAAGTATCCCATTTCTTTATTTATTTGTCTCACCCATAGTAACGTATGGCAGTTTGTCAGTGCTACCATGAGGATAAACTGTATGAAGGGTTGGACCATTGATGTCAACACCTCCCAACACTAATGCTGCACTGATGTATCCCTGGTACCTGCAGAGCATTGCAATATTTACAGTATAATTCATTATTTTATTTAATTATTAATAATATACATGAAAAAACTTTACTTTTGTTGAAAGACTCACTAGTGCAAATTGATTTCAAATTGAACTCGAAACTGTATGTCATTGATTACCTATACTAACATAATGCTTAGTAATAATGAAATAATATATTGATTAAAGTTAAATATTTTATGTGATAGGGATGTAGTGAGTAAAAAACTATGCTTTACAATAACCACATAACAATAATTATAATTATATGATTGAGATGGATGTGAAACTGGTATTTCACACCACATTGTAAAGTTGATGATTGACATATCAGACTAAAGTCCCTTGTCAGAGTTACCTAGTTTACTTACTCCAACAATGGAGACTGCTCATATAGTCCAAAACATCTGTAAGTTATCAACTTAAAATTCTCAACAATGTAAAAGACTACAAAGGGATATTTAAGTGTTGTTTTTAGGGACAAATGAAATTTATATCTGAACTAACTCTTAGCTGTATAAAACATGACCAAATAATGATTAATATTTATACAGCTGCACAAAACACATACAAAAGTGATCTGATGCACCTATTGACTAACACATACCAAGGGAGTAGTTATGTGTTGATTTTAGAAATTTATATGTGAACTAACTTTTAGCTGTATAAACCATGACCAAATAATGATTAATATTTATACAGCTGCACAAAACACATACAAAAGTGACCTGATGCACCTATGGACTAACACATACCAAGAGAGTAAATAAGTGTTGATTTTAGAAATTTATATGTGAACTAACTTTTAGCTGAGTACAAACCTTGCATAATTGCTTATAGATCACTTTCCTTGAGGAAGAATAGAGTTATACCCGAAACATTGGGACATTTTTAAATTCAGTTTTTAACAATATTTTTAAAATGTGGAGAAACAGTTCTTTTATTTACATAAAAGTTTTTATTATAATGTAAAAATAATTAAGTATTTCAGATATACGAAATATTCTTTATTCTAGACATGTTTCGACATTGTCACAATGCCATCTTCAGTAGAAAAAAAAAAACCATTACAAATTTCGAATATAAAACCTAAAATGATTGACAGATACATATTTGAAATAATAATTGGAATGTTTCAAATACGTATCTGTTAACGATCATATGGTAAAAATAATTATAAAAGTATGCAAAAGCAACATTTTATTTTTGTTAAACAGTAAGATCACTTGAGTTGGGGTGGGTGTGGTGAGATGTCGGCCATGTGACCCCTGGTTCCCTGGTTCATTCCCCTGTTCTACAGGGAGTCAAATATTTATGCAGCCTTTCATTCTGCTTAAATTAAAAGACAGTTTTCCATCCTTCTGAGATAGTTACATGTCTTGATTACCAACCTCTGATGAGAGCAAACAACCAATGGATTAGTGTCCTATCCAGGGAAAGTCTGGGACTCTCATGTGCTAAACATTACAGAAACCACAAAACACTACAGAAACTGGAAATAAACAATGGTTCCATGTGCCCCTTGACTTGTAAAGAATTTAGCTTTCATGCCAAAACATTTAAATTAGTTGAACTTTAGAAACACAGACTATACAATCACATAAAATTATAAAATAAATACCTGAACAAAAGCTGTTTGAGCATTCTCAGTGCAGTTACAACTCTTGCCTAAAGATGAATCAAGTTTTAATTACTTATTATTCAAACCTACTGAGAATTAAATTATAAAGCTTGTAAAGAAAAAGTGGAAAAAAAATGTTTAATCTTTTCAGTTGCTCAAAATAGGAATTACTAAGAACAGCATCAATGCGATTTATCAACTTGTTAATTTTTTTGTTCTTGCAGAAATAAGCTATTGATATTAACTAAAGATGATGTTGAATGTTCAGTAGTACTTGTTTGAAGATCATAAATATTATCCATCAATTAATTATTCATCCATCTTATCCATGATGTACATAGAACTGCAAGAAAAGAAAAAAACGTCACCTGTCGATTGGTTGATAAACTGTGAAGGTTGAGATGTGCTGAGATCAGATTTGTCACATATTCTGTATCAGCTGCAGTTCCTGCACCACAGCAACTTCAGGGCAACAAACAAATTAAAATCATATGTTAGTTCAAATGTATTCAACAGCCATCTCCATACTATATTTTTTTCCTGCATACTACTAAAAAAAACTTACTTATTTGTTTGTTATTTCAAGCAACAAATCCAGGCATTCTGGCTGAGAATTTAGGGAGAAATTCAAGGGACTTTTAGGGATAAATAGCAATAAAATGGAGAAGTTATTTTGGAGCTTTTAAGCTGAAAAAATCAACACTGCTTAAACGTTTCTCTTTCTGTCATTGGTGTTTATACAGAAACATACTCCACTGAATGGAAGAAAAGGCCAATGGTTGAGACCAGAAAAAGTTTGTAGAATTCTTGTTATACAATAAATGTCTGATTTGGACTGAATATTAAAGATATGAAGCATCTGAACACCACTGACATCACTCTCAACGGTCCAGTGCTGGAGGTTGACAGATGATCTTCAGACTTAGTCTACAGATAAACTCCTGATGCAATACAACTATCAAGTACCTTCTATGAAACCAGAAATGTTATACCATGACCACAAATGGGGAAAAATGAGAATAATTAGAAAAACTTCAAAAATCAGTTTTTAGCACATGCAAAATTAAATTAGCCAATATACCTATGGATAACCAAAAATCTTAAAATAAAAACATACAAAAAATATCTACAGGTGGAATTAATTGTACTAAAACCAATGTTACCAAATGAATTTAGCAGGAAGACAAGTTATTTTAATCTTTACCATTCTGATATTCCTGAATATTAATATACAACCCATTATAATTTTACATTGATTGTTTATTAAACAAAAATGTGTAAACATGATCACTATCAGATGATCCCTTGCAGATATTGTACAGTTAAGAAAACCCAACAAACAACAACGATGTATATTCACCTTCATGTTTTACAAAGAATCATTTCTTTTATACTTTCAATTGATAGGTGCTGGTTACCTGGAATAACCAAAAGGACTAGACTAGCCCTGGAGGCAACCAGAACTCTATTGTTTTAAAACAAGCATGATTGGTATCTTAAGGGGGAATAAAACCAAAAAGACTCAAAAAGATTAACATTTATTTTGTTATTATTTTATTGAACATAGATGTATCTAAATAAACAAAAAACACATTTAAAGTTTGTTAAATTCAACTGTAAAATAAGATGGGCAAATGAAGCAGTCAACTTACTAAATATTAGGAGAAATGTAGTGAATTTTTGCACAATTCTTGTCAGCAACAATGGTGTCCTATGGTACAAAGTACATGTTGAAAATGATTAGTAATAATAGAACAACTCCAGCTAAATATACAACTAGTATATTTCTTTTGATAATAATACATCAAAAATCAGAAACAAGTTTTACATCAAATACATGAAAAGCAGTCCATGTACCAATTGAAATTAAACCACAACATGCAAGACTAACTTTAAAGCAAATGATTGCTTCAGACTTGTTCTTACCATCTTATACCTAAAAACTCTTGTTTTCTTTTTTTTATTTTGGAACACACCAAGATTTGAACTACTAACTTTCATTTAATAATGGATCTGTAGTCCTGCTTCATCCCCTCTTGACCACACAAGCAGCATCTCTAGCCAGTGTTTGCCCCAGATCACAGAGCTTGTGGCACACTGCCACTCTGTAATGTCCGAGCACTGCTCTGCTCTTTGGTCAGTTATGAATAATTAATTTTGATATATATCAAAATTTTATCAAGAAAATTTGAAAAACAGAGTTTTAAGCTCGAAATTTGCCCAACTCATGTATTTTTAGCACATGTGCGCCACCTTGAATTTCATACCCAGTCTTTTGCAATGATCGAGAACAAAAGTAACCATGGCACCGGATGATAGCGCAGCATGCATTTCATGCAGAAGAAACGCATTCTTTTCCTGTTATACAAAGCAGACATGGTGAAGCAATCAAACAGAAGTACTGAACATTATTTTATAAAAAAAACAAAGAGTCAACATTGTACAACAACAGCAAAACTATCCTATAAGTACAGTTTTGTAGCAGTATTGTGTCATAACATTCATGAATATTAATTAGTACATATTTATGAATATTAATGAGCAATCACTCTAGTGAATAATTCTGGGGCAAACACTGCTAGCATACCAATTTTTTCAAGGTATCATTAGTTATTATTAGTCTGAGACAAAGATGAGAAAAATAAACTGATTTGAAAAAAAAAAATGGTTTGTACCAGCTCAAGATAAATTGTGCCAGTGCAAGAGATATTGTACTGGATCAAAATAAATGGAACCAGATCATATTGAACCTGAACTACAATATACAAATCTTATTATATTACATATTAATAAACGTAAAATTATTTATAAAATAAAAACTTTGTATTGAGTGATTTATTATTACTATGTAAAGACTAAGCTTGTAATGGCACACAATAAACTTTTGCCTGGTGTCAAAGAAAACTTTGTGCAATCAAAGTGTATACATAAATAAGTATGCCCAATATGGACATTATCCAAGTGTTCTTAGATTAATATGTCAGAAACACGGTGTTTTCACAACATTTGAAAGTAGACGTTGTATTTTGTTGAGTAGGAGTTGCAAGGTACACAGGGCCTTGCTCACTACGGGGGTATGGAGGGAAAGTAGGCGTCGCTAATGGAAAAGTTGCTGTTGGATGCGATGGCCGACGGCTAGTTTTGAAAACACTGAAACAGAAACATAGTTGCAAGCCACTAACTTCAGTTGCTCTTGTATCAGCACCCAAAACAACACCATCCTAATGGAAAGAAAAAAGAACTGACATTCACAGATTCATTACAAAATATTCAAGCAAGTTAGCTGTCTAAGTTAAACCCCTTACAAGCTAAGTGGTCCATAAATATTGTACTTATCTCGGGTTTTCATTGTATAAAACAGACGAGAGTCTTGATAGATATCTTTTAAAATTGTCATCACTTAACTACAGTAGGTATGAGATGCTAAGAATATGACTAACAGTGTCACTGACATTTTCCAAGCCAATATAACACAGTGGTCAAACAAATGAATGCTAACGACATTTTCATGACATTTAACTCGTTCACATTTATACTGGTACTGTATTTTTATATAACTATAACTGTTTGAGATGTATTAGAAAATACTAACAATCCTTTTAACTTACAATTATTTTCATATTGAAATAAGTTGTTCAAAGGTAAACCAACAAAAAAACGACTTCAGACTTTTGAGAACACTACCTCAAATAAAATAATAGAGACAACTTCAAACCTTAAAAACAATACCAGCGATCGTGGTCCCAGTCTTTCGAGCCGTCGGCATTTTTACACCCATTTTACCAAGCGTCGCATTTCTATTCGAGAACAAATATTTTTTAATCAGCAAATTCAAAAGATTTATAAAATTTTAAAACTCATGGTACCTTCGACAGTTCTCAAAGACGAATCCACCATGATGCTCTGGAGGACAAAAAAGTCCACCGATTGCCGCCATGTTGAAAATTTTTTGAAGAGTCACGATGACACTTGAGCGCATGCTTGGACGAATGACCGCTGTGGTGGGTTGTAGTTCACTGGCTCGACTAGTTCCACCATGGCGGAAGATTTTGAATGTCTAGATTCCTTTCAAGTATTGGATTTTATTCCTGTAAAAAAATTTAGATCTAAGAAAACAGGAATTACGTTTTGCTTTGCGCAAGTCCAGGGTCCACTTGTCAATGGGTTTCTCTGTTTAGGTGAGAATTCCTTAAGATTTATAGTTATATGTTAGGTGAGCTTTTTTTGTTTATCACTCACCAAGGATTTTCGAATGCCAAGCACTGTTACTTATATTAATATTTAAGTAAAGGTTTGCATGGTTGAACAATAAAGTTTTACCAGATTAATATGTTAGTACAGTAGTCAACGTTTTATCAGGTAAGTTAACTATATATTATTATTATTTTAAGGGTTTAAATATACCTTTTAACTTATTATATTTATCAGCTTTTTAAAACCGTAGAACAGTATTGGGACTAACACATTCATCAGGTTAATGAATGGTAACGGGTTAGGTTTATCTCTCAAACCTGCTGGAGACGCAACAACAAATGTATATTGGATGTACTTAAATTTATTTAAGATAACTGTAACTGTAAGAGAGAAGAGAAATTAAAAGAGAAAACTAACTGGTGGTAAACTAGTTTGAAAATTAAAAGAGAAATCAGCCAATAGAAACACAGTACCCATGGAAATTAAAAACAACAAACGATGAGAAAAAAAAAATTAATTAAGAAAAAGTTGCAAGTGTTCATTCATCCCATTGGGATTAAGTGTGAATAAACACTTCACTTTTTTCTAATTTATTCATTGTTTGTTGTTTTTAATTTCCATGGCTACTTTGTTTCTGTTGGCTAATTTCTCTTATCTCTGCCTATAATTTATAAAGTACAATTTTTTCTTTGTCTTGCCTTAATTCCAATGAAAGACTAACGTCTAAAATGTCAGTAAGTATTCTTTATTTTATAGGTTGTATAATTTACATATTTATCACTAAATTGTTTCTTTAGAAACACTAACACAGAGCTCTCAAACTATTTTTACTGCTTGTTAGTTTTTACTCATAGTACAGAACACCCCTGCAGAGTTCATTTAGCTATTTTAGGCCCAATTGGTGGGTTTCATAAGGTTCCAGTTCAATGCACATGGAGGTCAGTTAAACAAAAGAATCTCGTTAGAATCTAGTTTGAATCTCATTATTTGACCTCCATCTGCAATTGTTTTACATTCTCGAGAAATTGATTGAAACCCAGCAATAGGTTGGAGATTAACAAGGCATTGTTCTTGGCACAGCAACTGAAGCACATGATGATGATGGCCTCCCTCACACTTTAGAGCATCTCGTATTTATGGGAAGTGAGAAATATCCATATAAGGTAAAGTCTATCTAATTAATATGTATTTTGTTAATATCAAGAATTCAACTTGTAAATTGTTGGTTGTGACAACAATACAAACAAGCTACCTTATTCGTACTTAATTTTGCAAGTCTTTAATTTTGCGTTTTTCGCGATAGTAAAAAAATCGCGAAATTAAAGACCCGCAAAAAAAATTCTCGCAAAATTTAAACACGTGAAATTTAATACCCATACAAACAATTCAACTCTAATAATAAATTTTTCTTCAAGTACGAACAGCATTTCGCTTAGTGCCTTAAATGCACAATCTTTTTTTGGCCAAAAAATTTCCGTCACCTTATGCATGAACGTTGCTGCGAACCACTGAAACAATGCGTTTTCACATTGTAACACATTTATTTTTGACGTTAATTTTTCCAAATATGTGTTTTGTTGTGTCCCAGTTATCTAGAAACTTTAAACTGTTCAGACCTTTGGAAAATTAAAATGAAGTTGAGAATGCTTCAATCGCAAAATTTAATGCCCTTTTTTCATATTTGCCTATTGAAATCGCGAAAATAAAACCCCGCGAAAAATTGCCTCGTCAAAATCGTGAAATTAAGTACCCGCAAAATTAAGTACGAATAAGGTATTTGAAATTTAACCATCGAGAGACGTAATTTTAAAAATGTACCCAGGTCAAAAAGTTTGATCATGACTGGGATACCTGTGGTAAGCCTAGTCATAAAATTAAAATGTTTTTTTTCAGTCATCCTGGGTCTGACAAGTTGTTTTTCTCACAGTTCCTTGTAGCACCTGCTAACTAGACATAACAGCTTGCAAGCACATGTTATGCAAAGGTGGATTAGAATCTGGTCGCTTTTGCAAAAGATTTAATTAAAAGGAATGTCATTGCTTTTGCAAATAGCACATATTAGTATCACCCAACTAATGGAGTAATGCTAATCCTGCATTTTAATTGGCTACCGCTACTAGGACTATTAGTAATACTCATCGAGTAGCAAAATTTGCACACTTTCTTTCGCTTTATTCCCAAATAAATCTTTCTTCAACTTGCATTTGCTAACTTTATTATTGCTTTAAATTCTGTCCGACTAGTTGGATGATACTAAAACAATACACCCTTTGCCCTTTTGGGCTACGGGTCTAATTGTTAATTAGTACTAGGTTCTTAATCATGTGAGAAGTGGTCAAAATTCATTGATCTTCTATTGGCAGTTTTGTTTCAACGTGTGGATTTTTTGTTTTTTTGACAGTAAAATAAATAGAGAATACTTCATGGAAAGTGCTGGCGTACGGTATTTACGCACAAGTTGTTGACGTATTGATCAGAAATCGAACGAGTGAGTGCAGCGAACGAGTGAGATTTCTGATACAAAAACAACGAGTGCTTAAATACCGTACAAAGCACTTTCCATGTGGTATT
>JAOTRI020151545.1:0-10184 GCA_028564885.2 Zoanthus sanctaehelenae
AGGATCTTACTCCTGGGCCTACGGTTTAACGTCCTTATCCGAGAAGACGCGAAAGTCTAACCATTTGCAGATGTTGGTGCAAAGGCAGCACTTTCTCCTCAATTATTTTAAGACCTTGAGTGTTGGTCCAGCCGGGAATCGAACCCGAGACCTCCCGCACAAAAGACTGGCGCCTTACCAACTAGGCTAACCAGGCGGCGGTTAGGGTTTATTTGATTGATTCAGATTAATTATTCACTTGATTCAGAGTTATAAAAATATAAAATTTTAAATACGTTCTTTGTTAACTTTTTTTTACTAAACACAAGCTTTCAGCAATTGATCCTGTTGCTTTCGTCAGGTGATGAATAAGATTCAAGATGCAAATCGGTTTAAACGAATCTGAAAATTGGCATAAGGCAGTGACAGTATAATATAGTACAAAAGATTGACGCATAAGGATGGGAACGGTGACCGCCGAATAATTCAGAAACAAGCATTGTAGCGCAACTGGGAGCGTTCAGAAAATGATTGCGGAAGGTGCGCGAATTAAACAATGAAAACGTCAACCAAAACCGAAAAAAAGAGATTCTTCAAATTTTTACTTTTTAGTATCGTTTAACAAATTTTCATATTGTTATAATTTCAACCAAGCCTGATTTTCGATTTTTTTATTTTGTTTATTTTGGCGTGCGAAATCTTTGAAAGTGAATTGTTAAAAGACAATACGCATACTTTAGTGGTTCACGGTTTTCCCCGTCTACACTGTAAATGCTCATCTCGTAATTCATTTACATATTTTAAATTTGTCAGTTACACTGCATTTTAATAATTCATTAACAAACAAGACACTGATGAACTTTGAAAGTGGAAAACGTGGTAGAGAGATGAGGGGTTGGGAAGCTGGAAGACAAAAAAAAACAACCTAAAAGATTCCTGCGACACTAATACGTTATACATTTTCACTTCAGTATATGTTGCAGTAAAGCTCGCTTTGCAATTGGTTAAAAAAAAAGCCAGCTTTACTGCAACATATACTGAAGTGAAAATGTACGACGTATCAGTGTCTCAGGAATCTTTCTCAGAAAAAAACGTTGAGGGAGGGGTTGGGAAGGGAGGGGGAAGAGGGCAAGGAGTAGAATTGCATTTTATAGCAAAGCACACAACACAATCAAAGACCACGTATTTCGTATTCAGACTTACGTAAGACGCCATCGTGTCTTCTCCATCATCTCTTTTCATTTAAAAAGCAAAAGTGCAATGTCACAACTATCGTTTAAGCAACGACACTTTTAAATTGACACTTACTAACACTGGTCAAATTGTTACGTGCCAAGAGTAGAGAGCTTCCAAACGAAGCCGTGCAGATGATTGAGAACCGCTCATTTTATGGGCTCAAGCGACAACAGATGTGTACGCCAGAAAGTTGCTTTCATGTCCGTTGTTTAGACTGAAAAGAAAGAACACGGCAAGACCCAAAACAAGTCTTTCAAATTCCAAGTATAAGTTACTTGAATTTAACGGAGATTATTTCGCTTTCAATGATAACTTTAGTACAACTTTATTTCTGGATGGCATAACGAAACTAATAAACGTTTCTAGGTATTATTTGATTATTTATAATACTAATTTACGCCACAAACGACAAGAAACTGGTTTGATATTTGAAGTCGGAAGACAGAAAGGTACAACTGTATTGGGAGAGATTCAAATCGCGAATCGGGAGCGGATAAGAAGGTAATGATTAGTCACCATTTATAACCGCAGAAAAGTTGGAGTGTGCGCATCGCTGGATTTTGGATGTTGATGCACACACTGCAACTTTTCTGCAGTTATAACGGGTGACTAAAATTTAATTTTTTATCCATTCCCCATTCCCGATCCCCTGTTCGACTCAAATGCGATAGAAAATATGAAGGGATTAAAATGTAGCAATGAGTGAGATGTGGAAAGATAGAACAGGTAAGATAACTGACATGGAGCAGATAAAAATGTTACAACTGAACAGGGGAGAAAATGATACAATTGCTATATGTTACAACTGAACAGGAGAGACAAATGAATACAATTGCTATGTAGAGAGAGAACCTTTAGTTTAAAATAAATCAAACGTGGAATGATAGAACGGGTAAGATAACTGACATAGAGCAGTTAGAAATGTGACAATCGAACAGGGAAGACAAATAATACAATAGCTATACAGAGAGGGAACCTTCAGTTCAAATTCTGCATTCTAAATGGCGGCAGTAGTGGAGTATTTTTCGGGTAAAAGCATTTTTGCACATGTTAAACTTGTCAGTTATTTTATGGAAACAGTTTGTGATGCTATGACAATTAGGTCTTATTATGACAATAATATCTTTTTTTATAATTTCTAAAATGCCAAACTTTATAAGCGAAACATTTTTTACTTCAAACAAAATTCCACAACAAAATTACCAATAAACGCGAAAAATAAACAACTTGCCAACTCAGAATAAAGTCGCACTTAAAGTTATTGATGTACAATTCACAATAATCATCAATAGCATAAGCAATAACGCAAGTGATTATAATGAAATCAATTCATACAAATAGCAATTACAAATGCAAAGAACGTCATATTAAAAATTGTAATGTTAACGCAATTCATTGCAAAAACGAGTGTAATGAGGAAACAGAAGTTGTTAAACATAGTCAATAACAACTTTCTACCTCCACTAAGAATGTTTAGTGTTAAGAACCATTCATTCAAATTCAGCACAAAGAATGTACAAAATATAATCAAAACATAATATGGCTCAGCATAAATCATCAACGTCAAAGAAATGAGAATAAATGAACGCGTCACAAAATTTATACAGTGCACCTTTTAGTGGTGAACTTGTCGCTTGCCCTTTCTTCAGTGCTTTGCCTAAATGTTACTTCGTTCACTGCAAAGCAAAGACAGCAACCAACAACAACAAAAGGCAAGGAGACTAAAATGGGTACACTTTAATATCATCATCTACAAGCGGTAATGTTTAATTCAAAACAATGTACAAAACAGCATTATTCAAAAACGATTTAAGAGCTAGTTATTAACTAAAAACTATTATCATAAAAGTAAAAATGCCCCCATTTTTGAATATGCCGGAAGCTATAATTCTTAGAAATGGAATTCTTGAATGGCTAATACGGTATACAATGATCCTTTGAAATGACAACTATTTCTGCTTTTGATCTTGAGACCTGTGAACAAATGCGATAAGAACAAAAGTCATTTGAAGCAATGGCAACGTACAGATGTTATACCAATGATAAGCGTGTAGAAAAATATCTCATCTAAAATCTCAATAACTGTAACAAAAAATCTCGCATGATAAAGATATTGCTATTCTAACCAATCTTACATTACATAAAATAACAAGCCAATAAACACACATTAAACAGCGTTAGTTTGATCTTTACAACGATGAGTACGTGACAATGCAACAACTTGATCTGCAAGTCCTGAAAGTTAACGCACATGTTACAACAAAACGATATAATAATAAAAAAATTGTTACACGAGCAAAATTTTTGAACTTCTTCCAAAGGTTTTGATTCCTATGCCACAACTTCTCTCTTCTAATATCAAGCGCCGATGTATTATATTTATCTTAGTAAAGAATGAAAACTGTTGAGTTTTTTCTACAAAAATAATATAAAAATAATCTTCAGAGGAGGAAGTGGGATGCCACCAAACGCTGGGGGGAACTAGTCTATAGTAACTGTCACCACCGCAACTTTTGGCACCAGGTTCTAAGTCGATTAGGCTTGAAATCAAAGAAGGAAAATGTTTGAAATGGTTTTTAGCTGGATTTACTTCTAACATAATCAAAGCAGATAATAAAATCGCTGTAATCCGACAATAATCTGTGAACGTTTTCAGGTTTCCAAATCTACTTCCTAGAGCTCTTGAAAAACATCAGCAAGAAGGTGCAACAGGAATTTGTATTTTAAGCTTTGCAAGCAACACAAGATGCCGACCTTCAAAGTGCAAGTGGAAGCCCCTCATCAAAGCTGTACTGGGCAATGAGTAAAATTGATTAAAAGAGCCCTTTTGATACTTTATGCTAATAGCAAGAGACGCACTCAAAGATTTATTATATATGACGTGCAAGAAAATGAACACGTTATTGAATGCGTCTTCCCGGGTCTTCTTGTATTTTACCATTAAAGAGAACGCCAAACCGCTACTAAACAAACGATGTGCCAGACAGAATATGTGACTGACAAACCATGTGACTGACAGACAAACCATGTGACTGAAAGACCATGTGAATGACAAACCATGTGATTACCCACGAAAAACCTCAACAAAGCAGAGATTTCTCCCCTTGCTTGCCTTGAAACGCTATCCAAAAGCAAAAATTTTATCTGCTTTCATTGAAAGGCTCTCTGAAAATAGGTTTTATCTTGCTTGCCTGATGCAATGTCCAAGAGCTCCCAGCAATACTTCCAATACTGTCTAAATTACAAATGGTATAGTAAATATGCCATCAAAGATGAAATATCGATCTTTTAAAAAACATTTCTCGGCACAAAATATGAGTGCACCTTTGTTTCTATGGTTACTTCTGTGGTGGTGGTTGCTGCTGTGGCTGCTGCTGCTGCGGTACTGGCTGTTGGCCACCTGGCTGGGGTTGTTGGTGGAGCTGTCCTGGCGCACCTGGCTGTGGTTGTCCTGGCTGAGCCGGCTGGGCACCATACGGATAGTAATATCCCTGTTGTCTGTAATATTCAGCCCAAGCAGCTGAGTAATCTGGTTGGGTTGTCGCTGTCTGTGTTGTCTGGCCTGCAGCTGAACTTGCTATGAAAAACAAATTAAACTTGATAAAAATAGATTTCAATTAAAATGCTACATAATTTACAAATACGAATGTTCCGTTTGATTATTCCTTTCAATGTTCTGTCCAGTTCTTTCTATCTTTTGTTGGTATAAAAGTTCTTTAACTATTTCAAGGTTTTATGTTAAGATTCCATTTCTGGCTTTTCATTATTACTATTATAATTATTATTATTGTTGTTAATATGATTCTTGTAATTATTATTAACAGAAAAGTAAAAGTATATATTCAATGGAAGGAGTGCAGTTGTTTTACAATCATATTTAAGTACTAATACATGTTCAGCTCTCACCTGGAGTTTGTCCAGTGGCAGCAGCGGCCGCTACTGCAGCCTGTTGCTGGTACAGCTGTTGATAATATGCAGCCCAAGCGGCCGAGTAGTCTGGTTGTGCGGGCTGACCTGCTGCTATAAGTAAAAATAACGCATTTAAAAGCAACGATTGGCTTCGTAAAGCCAAAAAAGTTAATAAACTACAGGAGTGCAGGGTTGCTTAAGAGCAGTGAAAATACCTTGGCTTGTGGGAGCCCCAGGTTGCTGATTCTGTGAAGAAAAAAAGATGGAAATACCAAAATCAATACATAAAATATGTACAATTTGAACAGAAAAGGTTCGTAGAGCAATAAATTACAGTTGCTGCTTGAATTTGATATGTTAGACATTTAGGGTTATTACTTCGAAGGACACAGAATTAAACAAGGTTTGTAATTGGCTCAATTAAGGTTAGCGTAATCTTTATCTTTCTCTCTATTGGTTCAAAAATCTGAGTCCTCTAAACAAAGTAGAAGCCACTTTTAGCGTTTAATTTAGGAGAGAAAATTATAATAAGATTTAAAATTTATTTCTGGCTCATTGAACAAGCATTGAAGCTTGTTTCATATCTTTCTGCTATTTGAATCATGGCTTTGATTTATTGCTCAAAAAATACATGTACTAAAAAATTTTTTGGCACAATTTTTAAGCAACATTTTCAAATAATGGTGTATTGAATTCTTAACGTAGCGTTAAGTTTTTCAAGGCCTGCAGTAACACATTAATAAAAACACAAACAAGTAAAATACCTGTTGAGGCTGCGGCTGTTGCTGTTGTTGTGGCATTGGCTGCTGTTGGCCAGGTTGACCAAACTGTTGTTGGAATGGTGGCTGTTGTTGAGGTTGTTGAGGCTGTTGACCAAATGGCTGTTGACCAAATTGTTGCTGTTGGCCAAACTGTTGCTGCTGCTGTTGTTGTTGAGGAGGCTGTTGTTGCTGTTGACCAAACGGTTGTTGTTGCCAGGGTTGATTCTGGTTCTGGTTCCAATTGCCACCAGGACCTCCCCCTCCTCCACCACCACCACCACCCCCTGGACCACCGCCATGTTGATTCCAGCTGAAGACAACAGAAGCGAACATCAGGGACGATAGCATAGTAAACTCTTGAAGTAGGATTGGGGATGAGAAGACCACTACATAGAATCTATGTTTTTTTGCAGTCCTTTTCATCCTCAAATAACATATTTTTCAAGAATAGCAATCGTGCAAAAAGTTGGAGGGAGGGACTATAGTTAGGATTGTCAAGCAGACAGCATGTTTTGTATTATCGACTATATTCTAAAAGCATTAATCAGTCACGAAAAATCATTGACAACACAATAAAGTAAGAAATGATCTTGAAACTGTGGAAACAAACCTATTTAAAACGAAGAAACAAACCTATTTAATTACTTGGCTTACCACAGTTAGCCCATTATTGAAGTAAGAAGCACTTGGCAACCGCTATTGGCTATAATTGCCAATGAGCCAGCCAAGCGATAATGTAAGGCGGCAGTATTATAGAGCCGTGCGAAAGTACTGTGCAGACGAAAAAATCTCAAGTGATTGACAGACATATTTGTGAGATTCCCGAGTGTAAGGCAGCAAAATCAAGTTCAGATTCGGTCAAGATCTAAAATGACCGTTGGAAATCCAGTACAAATGATGTAATCTTTTCGAACTATTTGATTTGGCCGCCTGTTGTACACATCTACTGACGTCACGACCTTCAAGATGGCGGAGCACGAATGTTGCATCAACTTTTCGACTTTCAAGTTGAAATTTTGATGTAAACGAATGTTTATACCAGCTCAAGTTCAGATTTTTGACAACACAAACAAAAACTTTTAAGATTAAAATCTTTTTCGTGTCATAGGCACTTTTAAATTAACTAACAATTACATCAATCCAAACTTGCTCAAAATATAAATGGTTTAAAGTTCGAAACAATATATCAAGTAGAAGTAATTTGCAGATTTTCCAGGCAAAGAAACAGCTAATTAGTATTTGTTTTTGGCACTTAACGAAAGCAACATCTAGTAATAATTATTTAATTCTAGTCAGTGTCTACTATTAAAACACTGAATTAAAATGATGCATGTTCACTTACTTTGGGCCACCTTGATTGCCTCCAAAATTTCCTGGACCACCACCTCTCTAAATGTATAAAAGAACAAAATTGTGAATACCATATTTGTGTATTCGTCAAATACCAAGTCCATTTTTTTTGCACTCTTACATGCACATGAACAAGTGTTGGTGTTTCCCGGAAACTAAGTGCTCAGCAGTCAACAATTTCAATTGACCGTTTTAATAGAAATATATGGAAAGGTATATAATTGTAATTTTAATGTAATTTCAACGGTTTCAACAAAACACAAGCTTGGTATTTACAACAAGGAAGAACATGAACACAAATTTATTGTTGTTAATGAACCTTTGCGTCATCTACATCTGCCCGGGCCAAATGTGATCAATGATCTGCTCTACAAAATGCCAGTTAATGTCAGTGTTTGAAAATGTTTTGAGCCTGTAAATAACAAAGAGCAAACAGGCTAAGATATAATATGTGCAGAAGAGCGTTAAGTCACTCGAATATAACTGGAAAGCAAGGAAGAATCTGTAACATCTTTAAACCTGGACGCCATTTTAACTGCGTAGAAACGGTTGCCATGGCAATTTTGTAATTTCACATGTGAAATTATAAATTAATACTGAAATTTCGCGCCAAAATTATGGAGTAATTTGTCACCCATGATATTACTACGCTTACCGTGTCTCCTTCAATCTTTTCTCGAATAAGTTGCTCTGCATGTCTGATTTGATCTTCCGTTCCTGAGACGAAATACAAATTTTAAAAGTGTCTAAAAACGATTTAGTATATTATTATACAGAACTTTTTGATAAAAAAAAATATTTTTGAAAATGATATTTATTAACAGGGTTTATAAACTTTTGATCAACAAAAATTTTAAATTTTTACTGGATCATAATTATATGAAGAAGATGATCACCAGAAGAGAATGGAAAAATAAGGGTTGTTACACAAGCGTGATGACAATAAATCTAGCAGAAACTTTTCATTTTTATTTCTAGATTCTAGTGTAGTTCTTTCAGGTATTGTAGCAGTGTCTTCTGTTCATAATTTACCCCTCTGGCACTCGATAATCTTAATAATATTAAAGGTAGAGTCCAAAAAAAGACACTCATCCAATAGTTATAGACAAATAACCTTTTGAAAACCCAACCTCAAAAAATGATTGTCCTACTAAAAACCTGATTTTTTTATAAAATGAAGTTTTCTCTTAAGTGATAAATTCCCCAATAGTCATACACTCATTTTCTTGTTTTCACTTTGAAAAATATAATAGCAATAACAGAACACATTGTCAGTATTACTTTAATGCTTCTTTTCATCATGTCAATATAATTTAATTGTTTTTTTTTTGAGAAAAGAATGTTTAATTTGCATACCATAAAGTCCATTGTGAATAAGAAGTTGATAGAATGAATTAAATATTTCTTCAGATAACTAAGCCTAAACATAAGTTGTCTATATAACGACCTTTACCATAAGATAAATATGGACCTCAACTCTTACCTCGCATGACAAAGTATTTGGTAGGAGCGTTGTCTGGACACTGTCTATTGAGCTCAACATAGGCACCTGTTACCTTGATTATTTGTCGAATTGTCTCACCACCTAACAGGAAAAACATTTACTTTCCTTAAGAAAGGTAATTTGATCATAGTTGTTCGAAAGTTCTGGTTGGGAAAACAACAAACAATTTTTTCTTTATTTCATGATATGAGCATGGTAACAATTAGGATTTTTTGTTCTTGATGTGGTGTTTCATCAATCTAAACTAACCTTTCCCAATAACCAAACCACATCTATTGCCTGGAACTGGATATTCACGAATTTGAATACCAGGCATGTTTGGTGGGGGACCCCTAGGGGGAGGCCCCCCTCTTTGTTTTGACTGGTCAATAATTTCCCGTATCAGGTTCTCTACTTTCTGTATCTGCATGTCACTGCCTTGAATAGTGGCCAGTCTCTCTGGTGCATTGGAGTTGTCTTTCATGTGGAACTGTACTTTGGCACCCGTCTCTGCTTGTATCCGTTTTATTGTTTCACCATTTTTACCAATGACAAAGCCTACCACATCTCTAGGAACTGGGTACTAGAAATACAAAATAAACAATTTTATCAAATTTGTTATAAGAAGAAAACAAAGCTGCAATGTTTTTATCTATTCTTCTAAGCTAGTATTAGCTATCAATTAAAGCCAACTAATGAGACAAAATTTGATAATTCAAAGTTTTAATTTTTTTCATTGAAGGTTCGAAGAATTTAGTTTGACTAAACATTGAGCTGCCAAGGAAGCCTCTATAGTGCTTTACTTGTTTTTCAATGAGTAGTTAAATCACAGCTAATAGAGATTTACAATATGCAAGCAATGGCTAATTGAGTGATACACTTGAACAGAGTTCACACTTAGAATGGGAAGTGAATTTATATGACTTTTTCATGAACAAATGCCATTTTCCATGACTCAGAAATATCAAGAAATCAGAGAAACCACTCCAAAACATGCAAATTACATCTTCTGAACACTGGAAGATGGAGTAATGCTCTTGAATTTAGAGCAAAACATTAATGTAATGCAATTTCATCTCAACACAGTTGAACTCAATTATATTAACATATTATTTGCTAAAAGCCATAGCTTAAGGAAAAAGTAAAATTCCATGACTTTCTCATGACCTTTGCCATTTTCCAAAAATTTTATAACTTTTTCAGGCCTGGAAAACTTATTTTCAAATTCCATGACTTTTTCATGGCTTTTCATGACCGTGTGAACCGTGCTTGCCTGCATTATAAGGTCTGTTCCTACTCTTAAAATGATAACAATGAACATGTGGGGTATGGCACTGCAACACAACTACATCACACTTCAAGATGATGGTAAACAGGAATTTCAATGGATGGATGGATGGATGGAAACTTTATTAATGTGTCAAATCTTCTAGCTCTAATTGAGCTAATCGGGGACACCTACATTA